>JAVFBZ010166695.1:5980-16968 GCA_032466195.1 Katharina tunicata
ACTGTTGATCAATGATGATGTTGTTTTATTGTCTTGGTCTGTATTTGGTCTTAAAAAGACAGCTAAATTAACTACATGGTTACTGAGAAGTCTAAGGGACTTTCATGTTAACACTTAAGAAAAACAAAAGTAGCGGTTTCTGCAAAAGTGGAAGGTTGTGCAAAATAACCAATTGATTTATTGGTGAAGAGATCATAGAGAAAAGGGGGTTATTGGTGAAGAGGTTATAGAGAAAACTGGGTTATTGGTGAAGAGGTTATAGAGAAATGTGGGTTATTGGTGAAGAGGTTATAGAGAAAAATGGGTTATTGGTCATGAGGTTATAAAGAAAAAATGGGTTATTGGTCATGATGTTATATATAAAAATGGGTTATTGGTGAAGAGGTTGTAGAGAAAAATGGGTTATTGGTCAAGATGTTATATAGAAAAATGGGTTATTGGTGAAGAGTTTATAGAAAAAATTAGGTAATTGGTGAAGAGGTCATAGAGAACAATGGGTTATTGGTCAAGAGGTTATAGAGAAAAATGGGTTATTGGTCAAGAGGTTATAGAGAAAAACGGGTTATTGGACAAGAGGTTATGGAGTGTGTTTGTAGCTATAATTATCTTGGTATGCTTTCTTCTTATCTTAGTCTCTATACTGTAACTTATGAATTTGCAATACAGGGAACGTGTGCATTACGAGAAATTCTCAGAACAATATTGTTCCTAGGGGATATGTCACTCAATACCTTTGCCAAATTATTCGACTCAAAGGTCAAGCTTATACTATTCTATACGTCGTAAATATAGGGTTTAATTCCAACGACATGAATCCTTAGAACACATCCAATATATGGCCTGTATACAGTGACTAAAAACAGGCACTGGAACTGTCAACGTCATGGCTGCTGGTGAATGCGGTCGGCATCCACTGTTTTGATGCTCTGCTGAAAGATGCATTAAATGTTGGCTTAAACTTCTTGACATGCCAAGTATCAGGTATCCTAAAATCATATACAATGTTACTACATCTGGATAGAATTGGCAGGCAAACCAGGACAACTAGTGGCAAGAACCCATTAACTAGTACGGTTCGGTTTTGTGTGCTTAAATCAAGCGGTGAGCATCCAGAGGCTATTTATTGCCATTCATCATACAAAGTTTAAATCTATCATTCTTTTCTACAATTGATAGGGTTTTTCTGAGTGCAAATAAGTTAAATAAGGGAAATTATTATTTTAATTGTTTCTTGCTACTTTTTTTATTTTTGTCACTTGTTGTCGAAATGAAAGCACTACAGTGATTATGATCTTATCAAAAATATTCGACGTAAAATAACAAATTTGAATCTTGTACTATAATCATATACAACTTTTCAATCCTCCGCCAATAAAGCAAACAACATGGACGTTATACCTCGTGTGGCACAAATATGGTTGCAACGATGCATAAATGGATTTAACATAACATAGAATCAGAGAAACTCCGAACAAGGATGTCATGTTTGTATAGATCAGTTTATTTATCTATACCAATATCACCTCTTTGTTCAGAGTTTTTCTTATTCTATGTTACTCAAAACTGATCTGTGGAACTATTGACTTCTAGATTTAACAAAGCACCTGGTACAGAATGCTGAATAAAAAGAAAATGTTTGCGGCATGCATTAGCCAGAATATTAATGGTTACGTTACCCTATTTCATAGGACAGAGACGAATAACGATTATATTGAAACAAATCGTAAGGAAAAAGGATGCGATTATGTTGCCCTGTGTCATTGTAAAGAAGACAATTATTATGTTGACCGATTTGAATAAAGAAAAAATGTGTATGTTTACCATCCTATCCGTTTTGACAATTTTGTTTTGGTTATACTATTTATATTCACTGATCAAATTACCTTTTTTCTAAATTAAAACAGTTTTTTCATTCCACTAGATCCTTGGAATGTTAGGAAAAGTGGGACTTGGGATGAAGAATGGTTAGCAGTATGGATATCCAAATACCCATGTCTTGTTCTACGTCTTTGGTTATTTGCACAAACCGAGGCCTGTAGCACTAGGCAATCTATTTAATTAAAACCAAACCAGATTTGTCGATGGTCAGACATCTAGGCTCTATTTAACAAATCATGTTTCTACAATAATTTTACCAGACAAGACCTCATCAAGACAGGATGAATTTTCTCCGCGTTTAAAGCTATGGTTCGCAGAAACAGTCCTGGAATAGCCACATATCAAACAATCAACAGTTGTAAACAATGTTCTGTCAGGCAATTTCTAGTAATTGCATCTTCGCGAACAGGAAATGATGGACCATTACACCATGGCAATGTAGATGCATAATAATAACAACATTATTTTTGACGCATTATGAAGTAAAACAAAAAACGAACAACAGAACAATTATTTATCCGGCTCTGATTATTTTTAAATTGTGAAATAATGAATAAAACAATTAAATGTATGACGATACCACTGGCTATCAAGTGTCGAGAAGATAATAAATGTTAATTGGTCAAGCCAAAGCATTTAAATGAACACCATTACCCATTTTTAAAACTACATTGTCCACAAAGGCCAGGTGTTGTAAATATGACAATCTGGTCAGTTTGCAAACTAAATTTAACAGAAATTGCATGATAATCTGGTCAAGTTTAAAACTCATCTGTACAGTACCTGTAAGGCTGATTGGTGGTTAGTCTATAAACTAAAATTTACAGTCATAATAGGACAAACTGTTGATCAATGATGATGTTGTTTTATTGTCTTGGTCTGTATTTGGTCTTAAAAAGACAGCTAAATTAACTACATAGTTACTGAGAAATCAAAGGGACATTCGTGTTAACCCTTCAAAAACAAAAGTAGTGGCTTTCTGCAAAGGTGGAAGGTTGTGCAAAATAGCCAAATGGGTTATTGGTGAACAGATTATAGAGAAAAATAGGTTATTGGTCAAGAGGTTGTAGAGTGTGTTTATAGCTATACGTATCTGTGTATGATGTTCCTGCTTAACTTAGTCTGCATACTGTAAGTTCTGAATTTGCAATACAAGGCAAGTGTGCATTACTAGACATTCTCTGAACAATATGGAACCTAGGGGATATCTCCCTCAATACCTTTGTTAAATTATTTGACTCAAATGTGAAGCTTAAACTATTATATAAGTAGTAAATATGGGGTTTCCAACGGCATGAATCCTTAGAACACATCCAATATATGGCCGTAAACAGTGGCTAAAAACAGGCACTAGAACTCTGAACGTCATAGCTACTTGTAAATGCGCTCAGCATCCACTGTTTTGCTGCTCTGCTGAAAGATACATGAAATATTGGCTTGACCTTCTTGACATGCCAAGTACGTGGTATCCTAAAAGCATATAAAACGTTGCTACATCTGGATTGAATTGGCAGGCAAACTTGGGAAACTAGTGCCAACAATCCATTGACTAGTAGGGTTCGGTTTTGTGTGGTTAAACCAGGTGGTGAGCAACCAGAGGCAATTTAATGCCCGTGTTTAAACAAAGGTTATTTGGCATAATCCATCAAGAATGTTAGAATACTCTAAACTCTAGCACCAGATATCACACATTTTGTATGTATACAAGTGAAATGAAACTACTTGACAAAAGGCTGAATGTAATAAATTGAGGCGTAATTTGACCAAAATAGGGGTAGAAAAGGGTGGTTTTGCTTGTAGATTCTGGTAAGTTTTACCAATACGCCTTATGAGTTAAGAAAGTGTAAGATGTTCAGGTTGGGTGCCATCTAAGACCAGTATCATTATATTATTTTATCTCCAGCAAATGACGACATTCGAATAGAACTTATGCCAAATAAATACCTGTTCAAAAAAACTTCCATAGTTTTAACACTTTTGGCCTGTGACAATAACAATCTTGTATGGTGAAGCTCAAAGCCGCAAACCTGTACAGCAAGTGTATGACATAATGGTTATCCTAAAAACTATTCTGTACAGTGAGCCTACCAAAGACGGCTCAGATCACAAATTAAACTATTTCAAAATTGAATGATATATTGGTCAATCCAGAAAAGAAAGTGTACAGAAATTGTACGGCTGAACGGTAAGTCCAAATTGTACAAAAATTAAACTATATAGTATCTGTATGATAGTCTGGTGAGTCTAGAGACTAAACTGTATCGTAATTGTATCGTATATTGATCAAACGAGAAACTAAACAGTTTAGAGATTGTATGATAGACTGGTCAGTCTATAAGCTAAACTGTACAGTATTCATATGAAATATTACTTAACTTGCATTAACTGTATGAGAGTCAAATCAGTCTAGAAACCAAACTGTACATTAATTGTGAAACCTGCCAAAAGTCAAAACCAAACTTTAATTGTAAGAAAAAGTGATCAGTCTAAAACATACACACCTCACTATTTGGCAGACTGTTCTGCTTACAAAACTAGGCTGTACAGTAGTTGCACGATAGACTGGTCCGCTTAGAAACTATACAGTATTTGTATGCTGGAATGGTCCGCCCAGAAGGAATTGTATGATAGACCAGTTTTCTACAAACTAAACTGTAAGGTCAGTGAATGGCAAGTGAACAGCCTTAATATTAAACAATGCTGTAATTGAAAGACAGCCTGATGAGAGTATGAACTATACTGTACAGTTATTGTATGAAAGACTGGTAAGCTGAGAAACTAACCAACTAGCTGTTTGACGGAAAGGCCTGTGTATAAACTAAGCTGTAAAACCCAAACATATCCAATTGTTCGATATAATGGTCAACTGAGAATGAGTTTGTAACGACATGATCATACTGAACGCATGACCCCAGATGAGACACAGCAGCAAGAGCCAATTAAAAGTCTGGAACTTTCCGATATGGACGTAAGATAAAACATAAACAATCAGAGTAAAGTCAAGCGGACCCTCCGCTGGTCACATTCAATGAGCTAAGGAAGCGTGTGTTTAATCAGGAACGCTATAGCCGAGAAAATTATCTTCCGGTTAGTGGCGTCACTGAAATCCCAAATGAAAAAATTAGATATCAATAATCAAATTATTTCGGATTGGATTGAAACAAACCAAAGTAGGAAACGCTCATAGAAGTTGTAAAAAAACTCAACTGTACGTATTAACTAGGTCCAAATCGGTTTAAAAAGATGAGTTTTTGTAGGTAATAGAGGATCTCAGCTATGAAGATTGATGTCTTTCCATTGACCGACTGTGTGCCGATGGAAGAGAATTGGAGGACCGCTCAAATCAAACATTAAAACATGACACCGTTTCGAATCTGTGTTGATTTGCGAGTTTCCTGTTGGCGTGGTTTGTATATCTGTAAATGTGCCTTTACTTGGTCTTTGGATGTGTGTAGTATTGTACATTTTTGTATAGATAACACTTATAAATATAAGGAAGACAATTTTGTATACTTGTCGCAGTTGTCTGGACATGCTTGTTTAAACATGTACGGATAAACGTGCTTTTACTGTTGGCGGGTCTCGGTGGTTTGGACACCTTTTGGTTATACATTCATGTACATTTGCGTAAACTATCCTCGACGCTATGGTTCGGATATATTTTGTATAGATTTGTTCAAATACTGTATCTTGGTAATGATCATATTATAAAGCGTTACTATAAATGATTTTATATTCATTTAATTGATGTTTGTTTTGTTTTCTCATTGCGCTGGTATTTATTGCCGTAAAGAACCAGATATCACTAGCCCAATTCACCATGTCTCCTCACCTTCATTAGTGAGTATAAACCTTGATAGCCTCAACACTATGTTTTTAATTCGCTACAACTCAGCGATCCTTATCATACTAGTAAATGTGACATCACCGTGGCGAGCACCAGTTACATAACAAACAAAAACTGGTACTTACCTACATGTAGCTGATGTAAATCCCTCGTTATCTTTTGTCCCTACAATTTACGCAAAATTCTCCCTTCTCTATTTAAACACTCACATTTTAGCAAAGCACTTTGGCGAAGTCATGACGTTTCTACTGTAGAAAATAACAAAGCTTACTCGTGTGAGTGCTATATCTTTACTGATATATGGGACTATTTCCCTCTGTTTTATTTTATTAATGATTCCCCACAGAAACAGTTACATGTAGCTATCACATAAATCCCAGTACTTAAAGAGCAATTTAAGGAAAATACTCTCCCATATATAATTGGATGACCTTCTATCCGGCAATGAAGCTGTCCTGCTGGACTTTGTTTTAAACCAAATTCTTCAAAGTTTGTAAGGAAAGATTTATTATTATAAATGAATGCTCCAAAACTAAAATGAGGAAAACCATGGATCAAATCTACAATTATCGACTCGATATAACTCAAAATAATTTACATCGCAAACAACTCAATTCTTGCAGTTGCCGTAATTTAATACTAAGATTTATGGAATATTGTTGTTAAGAAGACAATTCACTGCGGGCAAAAAACACTTAAAAACATTCCGGAAAAAATTTATTTTCTAATCGGTTGGGATAGAACTGATCTAACTAGTGATTTTAAGTAGATAATAAAAAGCTAACAGATAAGCAATTCATGTCTAATACATTTATCGAATATTTTGGCTGTAGCCATTATAGACATTTGTCGGATTGGTGGTGCTGGCCGACGCCCAAGCCAACTTTTCATTTTGCGAAAATCATGATAGATCTCATCAAGACTACCATAATCATTATAAGATCATTTCATTTCCCCTAAGAAAGGGGGAAAACTTGTTGAACAAGCTTAAACATTATGCTTTTGCAAATATATTTAATGATGGGTTTAAAAGTTATTTATCTAATTGAAAATAAATTGTCAATTATACAATATTTGGAACAATCATAAACTTAAGTGTTACACAAGGCTCTATACTAGGTCCAATTTATTTAACTTTCATTTTAAATATTTGTTACTGCTCTCGTCATCTAAAAATAACTTTATTTTCTGACTATACCAGTATATGCTCTTCCTCTCTCACTTAAGTAATACTTTTTACCTTCTTTGTCACAGTGTTTACTTTATGTGTTCATCATGTGTATTGTTTGTTTATTGTGTGTATCTTCATTTGTGGTCATAATACTAATAAGTGTATACTATTAAAATAAGAACTATATAAGACTAACAACTGTATGGTAAACAGGCCTTGAAACCAAAGTACAAAGTAATTGAATTACAAATGGTCTGCATACAAAACTGCAAATTAACTATATTTTAGACTGGTCAGTCTAGAAGCTTAACTGTACAGTGATTGTACGACAAACTAACTATATTTTAGACTGGTTAGTCTAGAAGCTTAACTGTACAGTAATTTTACGACAAACTAATTATATTTTAGACTGGTCAGTCTAGAAGCTTAACCTTACAATAATTGTACGACAAAACACACTTGAAACTTAAATGTGCAGTAATTATATGATCGATTGCTCCGCCTAGAATTTAAACTGTACAGGTATTTCAACCCTATTAACGATTCCTATGTATACAAACCAAACCAGTAATTGTATGTATTGATTTGTCAGAGACTAAACTGTACAGTAATTGCAAGATTTGCTCTTCAGACTATAAATTAAGCTGTACAGAAATTTCATGACAATATGCAAGGTCAGCCTAAAAAAAAACACACCTACTATATTACATATATTATACTCTCCTGCCAAGTTAGGCTTTTAAATGTTTTGATAGACTGGTGTGCCTCGATCCGAAACTGTTTAGTATCTGTATGAAACTTACGGGTTATTGTATGAATAAGGACCAGTCCGCCTAGAAACTAAACTATACAGTAATTGTATGTTAAACTGGTCATCTGGGGAACAATACACAATAAGTTATCTGTTAGACTGGTTTGTCTAAACATTAAATTGATTCTAAACTCAAAAGTAATTGTATGATAGTTTGAATGGTCTGCGGATAGACTGGTCTTACTAATTAACTAAACAGTGCCGTATACATGTATGTATGACAGGCAGGTAAATATTCAATCTCACCTGTAGAGTGATTCAACGAAAAACCTGGTCAGTAGCTACATCCTATGAAGACGAAGGTCAAGTTCGACGGACAGCGTAATCTTTGCATAATTAGGTACCGTACCAATTACTATACTCCGATCTGATTGGTTGAATCGTTTCCGCTCAATATCTTCCTTAAATGTTGTCAGATTTTTATCAAAGCTGGTCAGTAGATAGAACCTATGAAGACGAAGGTCAAGTTCGATGCTGAGCGTAATCCTTTCATAGTTAGATACCGTACTGCAGTCTGATTGGTCAATTAATTTCCACTCAATATCTTGCTTAGTTGTCCGATTTTTGTCAAACCTGTTCGGTAGCTACACCCTATGAAGACGAAGGTCATATTCGTCGGCAAGCGTAATCTGTGCATAATAAGGTACCGTACTGCAATCTAATTGGTCCGCTCAATATCTTGCTTAAATGTTGTCCGAATTTTATCAAACCTGGTCAGTAGCTATTTTTTTTTCAAACCTGGTCAGTAGCTACATTCTATAAAGACCAAGGTCAAGTTCCATGTTGAGCGATATCTGTGCACAATTATATACCGTACTTCAATCTGATTGGACTTTATGTCCAAATAAAAAAAAACACTTTTGGACGTTTGAATTTGTTTTCGGGAATCTGTCTATTGTATATAGTCAAGTCATATAACACTGATGATAGTGGACAGGCGTATTATGCAATTTTCGCATTGCTCTTGTTCACAGCTTGGAAAATTTGGCTAAATCGCTGTGTTTGGCTCAGATAATCTAGGTTCTTCTCATAGATTAGTGTATATATGTGTTGAGAAATACTTGTATATAACCAATCGTTGTATAAATTTAAGTTTTTCCGCAATTTTTGTGTTAGTGATTGTTGTGGTGCTGATTGTGTATTAGCGTTGTGTTGTTGTTGTTGTTGTCACACTCTGTCTTGTGTAACTGTTTTTGATTTTCTAGTTTTTACCTTGTCATATTCGTAATTGTATTGTATTGTTATATAGCTATTAGATTTACTATTATTAGGTGGTAGTAGAAAATCCTGTAATTGCACAGTGAGACTCTGCACTCTATGTTATAGGGTTCTTTTGTCTTCTCCAATCCTCCGAGTCCCCCGGAGTATCCTCCGTCTGCTTCCCCTGTGTTTGTCTTTGTCCACTTAGTTAGGTTATCGGGCAAGGCCTGACACGTATTAGGTTTTCTGTCAGTTTTATTTTCTCAAGAATAAGGTTAGCATGGAAGATGATGATGGTGATGGCGATATGGATTTTGAAGTTCCGGCCGCACTGAGAGAGAAGCGAGTAAGAGTTTCGGGTGGTCAAGAGTTAAAGGTAAAGTGTCTAGAAGTTAATATGAGTTCAGTTGGGGGCTTTCCTGTTGGTTATTTTAACTCGATAACATTTGAAAGCGCTCTTCAAAAAGCTGTTGGGTCTGTAAAGTTTGTCAAAAAAATTGCCGTCCAAACGTTTACTAATAACGTGTGTAAGTCAAGCACAAACTAAAAAGCTGTTAAATGTGCTACGCAAATTATGGGCAAAGACGTGGTGTGTAGACTACACAACAGGTCTGCCTTCAGAGGCATAATATGTCAACAAAGCGGTTCAAAAAGCTCAGTTCAGCAAAGTTTCTGAAAGGATCTCATTTGCTCAGGCATTAAAAATTGTTCACTTGGCTAATGTTGAACCCTCACAGTTGAATTTTTCACAGGTTCCAGCCAAGAGTTGACGCAAGATCAGCATCTAGGCCCTAGGTCATCAGGTAGGCTGGCTGAGAGGCCTATTATGAAGTGTGCTGCTGTGTAAACAGAGCCAAAGGCGGGTGTTCAGACAGATTTCTGTTCACCAGCTTCTTTGTCGAGTGTCGTGGCTCACAGAAGTATTATTTTTGAATGGTAGCTTGATCAAAATTTCTTCATCCTTTCCCTATTTAGGCGTAATTTTAGACAAAATATTAACTTGGAAAGAACATATTAACATGGTAATATCTAAGTCTAAGAAAGTTTTAAATTTAAGGCGTTCCATATCTGGAAAGTCCTGGGGAGCAGATAAAACCTGTATGTTAAGGGTATATAGAGCACTGATTAGGTCTTGTTTGGACTATGGCTCCGAGGCATACGATTTAGCCTGTGCATCCCTCAAATCTAGATTAGACTTGGTGCAGTGTTCAGTCTTACGGCTATCTACTGGTACACCGAGAACCACCCCTCTCAGTGTTTTACAAACTCTCTGTGATGAATGGCAATTCCGTACGTTGAGATTTGCACTTTGTCTAAAGTCCAATCTGAACAACTCGGCCAGCGCTGTTCTCCATCCAAAGGAAAACGATGTTCTGAATGATTGCACAAGCAAAAAAGCGAAGTCATTTAAATGTAGAGCCACCGCTTTACTTGCTGATACAGGGGCAGGTGATCTGGAGGTACAACCGCCATACCAAATCGAGACTCCGATTGTGCCCAGAGTCTGGCAATGTTGGTTTTAAAGCTGAGTTGATGGAAATTTTGTTGGCTCTAAGGCTCTTATCTGGTTTCAAGCGAAGGATTTCTGTTATTGTTCGTGATTCTCTTAGTTCTTTACAAAAGATGAAGTTATTCTCGCATAGACAATATGCTCTTCTTGTAAATGAAATTATGTACTTGTTGACGGTGTTAGCTTATGAGGGTGTTTTTTGTTTGTCTTGCGTGGATTCCTGGGCATGTTGGTATTCCGGGTAACGAGCTGGCGGATTCTTTAGCCAAATCAGCACTGTCTTTTAATGCCATTACTCACCACCTTTCTGTTACAGAAGTGATGAACATAATGAAATCTTATTTAAAGGATATTTGGCAGAGAGATTGGGATAATGCGCAGACAGGAAGATTTTTTTTTAATTTAACTCCTATGTTAATTTACCAAAAATATCTTTGTCATCTCGCCACACTGAAGTCATAATTTTTAAGCTCATGTCCGGTCACATCCCTGTGAATTCATATCTCCATCGTTTTCATATCATAGACTCAGCATTATGTAGTATATGTCAGGTAGAAGATACAATCGCACA
>JAVFBZ010166706.1:0-16968 GCA_032466195.1 Katharina tunicata
AGTCTCCACCACCCTGACTCATTCGACAATTTGTGTCTGATCTCCACCATCCCTCACTCACTCGACAGTTTGTGTCTGATCTCCACCACCCCTCACTCACTCGACAGTTTGTGTCTGATCTCCACCACCGTCACCCACTCGACAGTTTGTGTTTGATCTCCACAACCCCTCACTCACTCGACAGTTTGTTTCTGATCTTCACAACCCCTCACTCACTCGACAGTTTGTATCTCATCTCTATCACCCTCTCTCACTCGACAGTTTGTGGCTGATCTCCACCACCCTCACTCACTCGACAATTTGTGTCTGATCTCCACCACCCCTCACTCACTCGACAGTTTGTGTCTGAACTCCACCACCCCTCACTCACTCGACAGTTTGTGCCTGAACTCCACCAACCCTCACTCACTCGACAGTTTGTGTCTGATCTCCACCACCCCTCACTCACTCAACAGTTTGTGCTTGATCTCCACCACCCCTCACTCACTCGAGCAATATATATAGCATCCCAAGTTCTCTGGTAATATCCTATAGATCAGAAGCATCGCCTTTAATAAGTTATGTAATGCCCAGTTGTTTTTGTTCCACATGTTCAGTTTGTATTTCACATGGAAACGACTGCTTGACTTCTCCTCTGGCTTTGACACTGAGGGCATTGGCACACGAACTGAAGCAACACTTTTAGGTAATTTTGGACGACAAAGCTGAGGCAGATCAATATACAAATGTACATCCTGTGTGCCTCTTCAACTCTCTGTAGTTTGGCGCTTCTCATATTGATTTCGAAGGACAAAGGTGTTTCCACTTTTGAAAAAGAAACATCAAATTTCCGTGGTTTGCCTGAATCGTTCTGTTTTGCTCACAAAGGGTGTTGTTCCAATCCAATGCTGCCAAATTAAAGCGACGGTACATGGCTGAGAAAAAAAAAATAGGAATTAAATAAATTTAACAATGTTTTAGAGCCTATTTAAAAACTTGAAGACGACATAACGTGAAACACGAGGTGTCTCAGTTCACCAATGATGTGACTGATTGTGACGTCATGTTATGGCAGATGCTTATAAAAAAAAATTAAGTTTTCTTGTAAATCGTGGTTTCGAAGGCTGTTATGTTTTTTAGGTAGGAGAAAAAACTGTATGCTTTTGTGAATAGCGCGCAGCTTTGTGATCGGTGTGTTAAAACCCTGTGTCAGCGTTCAGAGTGACTCTATAACGTGTGAACTTACAAACTCAAATGCAATTTGTGGAATCTCTCGTCGAGGATCATTTATTTCATACCATGCACATACATAAAAAAGCCGAGAATTATATTTCTTAGTTAAATTGCGTGTACATTCTAAACAGCAAACGATAGGCTGCATAAATTGAATTATCATCCAACCTGCATAAAAGTTATGCTGCTTTTGTGAATCACAGAGCTGCCAAAGTATGGAAAAGCAGTGCGCTTAAGCAAAAAAAAATTTGGCAAATTACATGAAAAAAGTAAATTATGACAGTGCACTATGCCCAATATGGCGCTTCGTCTGATGGCCCGTTCATCTGGATCGTCACATTTGTGGTTTTTGACATTCCAAGTGGTGATTAACCAAGTGCATAAGAATTGATATCCACTTCTTTCTGGAAAATAAAGGTACAATATATTCACATATTTAATTCACGGGTCGTTCAACTTTGCAATATATTTTAAATGAAAACTGATACAAATGTTTCAGATTAATTCCTGTCAGTATGCATACATATTAAACGTGTGATATCAAGCACAGAATTGTTGATTGCAAATATATTTAATATACACTTCCACGTGTGGAATTTAAGCGTTTACATAAACACTGTATTATTATTTACCGGATTAACTGTTCATCTTCGCAACAAGTGGCACAAGACCTACATTAATTATACATGTACATTTACTCTTTGAAATCTGTTCGCATCATACATGACACCATGTTTTGATCAACAGTTGCCAAGACTGTCCATATCTTTGCCCTTAACCTCTGCCATAATCTCTTTAGCCCTTCAGTCGCCATGTTACGTACGAAAGCCTGGAAAGGACACGAATGCATTTGTTTTAGCATTATCAAACTCGTTAAAACGAGAAAATTAAGTTGCTTTAACGAGTTGGTATCTAGTTATCACGAGATAATAACTGGTTATTACAAGAAAATTAAGTTTTTATAACGAGTTTTTTTCGAATGAAACTCTATACATGCATGGCTATCCATGCATGGCTTCGTCGGAGGAAAGAAATGATTTGATTGAGTTATATTTCATGCTAGTAGTAACGTCGAGAGTTTATCGTACCTCGCTCTAAAGCATAACATTGTTATTTCTGAAAGACATTTAACAAAAAATACTTATTCGACATCACTGATTGCATATTACGTAAAGAGAGCTCACCGTTTTGGTTGACTTTGTTTGGGAGTCCGAAAAATAATGGTTATTTGTCAGGAGATGATCTAACCTTTAATATAGTTCTGCTCGATGGATTTAATTCAGGTGGTTTTACTTCAAATACAGGCCTTCTCATATTTGCACAATTGCACAAGATCATATTAAGATCGGTGTTTTGGTCATATCAGAAAATGATTCTGTTTCTGGTTATATGTTTTGACTGAGGCGTTACAAGCCAAGCAAACAAGAAATACGTCTTAATATACAATGACAAAAAGGTTAAACCATCAACGAAATGTTCTTTAGTAAATTGCGGTTATAACAACCAGCAAATAAATACATTATAGGAGACCTTTCACTTTAAGGTTTTTGTAATATACACCTTTGCTTGCAGTCAAATCTCATAACGTATAAAGTTTAACGATAAATTATAGCTGTAGTCGCAATCCCAAAGAGAAAGATCTCTTCAAAAGGTATTAATTCTAGAAAACAACCTCAAAAGCTGTTCTTCTTATTGGGTGTAGAAAACTCGTTATAACGACTTAATTTTCTCAATATAACGGATTTGCCAAGTCGTTATAACAACTAAATCTTCTCGTAATAACAATTTTCTCGTTTTAACGAGTTTAACATCACCATTTTTATTTCCATGTCCCTTCTAGGGTTTTGTACCATGTGGTTAGAATTTTTAACCGAAAGTTAAATGCAGGTGTAGATTTTCCTCAAGTAGATTAAACGATTGCTTGATGTTTAATGTCGAACTCAGTGCTACTTTTAGTTACAGAAGGAAAATTCCGTGTTTATAAATGCATAATGTTCCAATTAAAATTGACTTGAATAATCTGTAACAGACTTGAAATAGAGAAAAAAAGACAGCGAACAAATTGATTTTGACTGACCAGATACACTGTATTTATTATATCGCCTGCCTTTTAATTTTATATCATTGCTATAAAACTAGTACTAATAACATTTCCTCCAGGATTTATTTTGTTTCATTTTGTTTATCAGCTTAGTTCACTTTCGCAGTTAATGACAGCAGTTTCCTTTATAACCACAAAAGATGATGGAAATTGGAACAACAGTATTTACTGCCATAGTTTGCTGTATGTCCTGGGTTGTCGCACCTCACATCTCTAGGCGACACATGCGAATCGAGAAACTTTATCCTGAGTTTTCTTTTTCTCTTCTTCCTAACACTCCTAAGCGGGAGAACATTTGATTAAATTCAGCTTTCGACAAAATGACCAGTTTCTACAAACTGGCAAGTGTATTTATTTTAGCGTAGGTGTTTCCTGAAATCAATATATCGGCAGCAATGAGGATCGTTTGGAGAACACTGCCCCCAAAACTCTCCATTTTCACAATCTGAAACTAGTCGAGACAAATTCAAGTATTTATTTAATGTAGGAGTCTTCAAGGTATTCAATATCGAATGTAGCTTGTTGCAGGATTACTTAAGGATTCAACATATGAGGATAAAGTAAGGATAGCAAAACGGCTTTAATTAGTATTAAAAATATATAAAATATATATGCATCATACATTTTAACTTACTGATATACAATATAGATTTATGGTGTATATGTACATGCTTAGTTATATTGATTGGGATTTTATAAACATGATGTTTTAGGCTATATTACTAATTTGACATGAGAAATGAATGGGATACAAAACATGACCCATACATTTTTTCTTAGTTGGTATGCATAAGAAAATATACTTAAAACACAATAAAATATAAATAGTATTTTAACAGTTCCAGAATTCCATGAAGACGGAGGCATAACAAGATGTGCCGACTTGTAGCTCAGGATTCGGATGCATTTTAGGTCCTTCAACAGGTAAAGGTTGATATTCTACAACAGGGTCAGTTGATTGTGTTACTGTATTTTTGTTTAAAACTTCATCGGCGACTATAACACCTTGTGGGCTAATGTTTATGTTTTTAGAACTGACATGAAATAAACTTTATCTTATCCTTATCTGTAGATGAAGCAACTCTTTTTATTTTTCGTCAGGATGGACCAGTAATCTACCATTAAAAACCGACACGTTACACACAAACATACACATCAATTCAAACTATTTCAATACAAATGCATACATTTACGATATTTAAAAGTAGAAATGAAGAATTAACTTTTAACCAAACTTAGATATACATGTTCTGTTCTGATTACAGATGTTCTTGATTGTGCTTCAGTAGGGGTGTCTTTCCTCGGCTAAATAAGAATAAAAGAACAATATATATAAGACAATATTTAAGTGACCGTCAAATGAATTATTTATAGTATACAATAGCAAAAACATTTATGTACAATAAAACACATTTGAAATGACAATTGCAAAAGGTTTCCTGTTTCTGTAATCCTTTTTGAAACAAAACATATTTCAATAAAAATGAGAAGAAAGTAATGTTCTTTAAGCTGTCAAAATCTTTCATTCCGGTAGCTGATACGTATCATGGTTATGATTTTTTGTAAAATTGTGTTATTGTGTTATTTGTATCAAAGTTGTAATGTTTCTACGCCAGCTCTAATATTTCTACTTGAGGTAAAAAATTAAAACTATCTTGGTTTAATGTAGTTTAATTCGAGAAGAAACTGTTTTTATTTAGCATTCCAACTCTCCACTGTTGTTGAGCCTCATTTAGGGGAACACATTTTACATTTACGTCAAATTAATGGGAGCCTCAATCAGCCAAACAGTTTCATAGAGTACCGGTACACATACATGTATGTAAAATTATAAATATAATTCCACCAAACGTTATTAATTAATTAACACTGAACATTTTTTTGTTACCTTTTGACATAGATTAAACATTAAATACTAACGACTTTTAAAGTCATTTGTTCATCGCCTTCATCGGGATCTACTTTGGCACGTCGAGCGATAGACGACAAACGTTGGTGTCTTTCACTTGTGGTATTCATCTTTGAAGCTTACCAATCGGACTTATGCCAAACTTTAGTTATTTTTCTAATTTCAAAACATTCAGTGTTGAGAGCACTATTTGGAAATGCTGTTTATAGTGAAGTTTTATCGTTTGACGTTCTTTATCCATTGGTTCAAAATGTCTCCTCTTTCCATAGGGAATCTGTGAAATGTAAGTCCCTCAGGCTGCCTTTGGTCAGTGTTGTAGGTGGAATTGGTACATCCAAAGGCCGCGCACTGAGGCATTTTGATTCCTCTTAAAGGATTTTTGCTAAAATATCAGTAAACCTCGACAAACTCGCTCATTTATAATCTTGTGTACATATAGCTCTGACTTCAGAATGTCTAAATGGTGGCATTTGTAAGGTAGCGGCCCAATTCAAGTCACGCCCGGAAGCCCCGAAGCAAAGTCGGGGAAGGTTGGGCGGTTTCTACAAAGTGAAGAAGGGCTTGATGTCTGCGCTGGAGAAATGTTAGAGAAAGATATATATATTCAACTTTGAAAAAACTATTTAAAATCGTACAAAATATGTTTAGTGGGCTGGAAAGCCGATTTTCTATATTTTATTATCCAATTGTCGTTTGACTTCGTAAGCCTTTTACTTTAATTGACTCTCCACAGTGCCAGTATGGCTCTCAGTACGAGGATTGTGAACATTACAATATATCTTGTCCATTGCATGAACAGTCAAGACAACAATTTATCTAAATCATGCTTGAGACTAGTGTTGAAACCGTTTTACATGGGAGGGCTAGCCAGTCAGTCACTCAAAATCTGAATATTCTTGTCAGTGGATTTGCCCACCTGTCAAAACGATTTGGAAAACGGTAATATATACATGTATGTGGTAACACATTATTTTACATACGCAGTGCAATTAATTTTGTATTGGTTAAGGATGAGTTCCCGACCAACGCATTCTCAACTTTCGCTGCTGGAAATGAGGCCAGAAACAAATTAAAATTTTAAGGATGTCAATGTGGCAGGAATAATATCAAGTCTCAGTCCACCTTTTCGCTTCGGGAGGCTACACGTCTCAAGGGAAACGCGACGTTTCTATCCACCACACAAACACTTGCTAACCATTGTCCCAAGGTTCTCCAATTGAAGAGTTTGTCTACCACCGCACAAATATAGTACAACTTTGACATGGCTAGAAGGTTGAGCACAACCACGCGTCCGACAAGTCTTAACGAGCATTAAGACCAGCCCTTAACGCTGGCAATTACCAGATCCAGTCTCCCAGTCCGGCGTTAAACACAAACTAAACTCTAACCCGAACCTTGTTATATGTGACATTAAGTGTTGATGAGCCGTTCTACTTGACCATCGCGGCTGATCTTACTTATACATTATGTCTTTATTATATTATCCGTTTTGGTGTCTAATACATTACACGTTAACAGGAGAAAAAATACATTTTATGAGTATTGGACAATCGGGTTACATTATTGTTAGGATTAGATTATCAGGATTACAGTATCCCTCGCGATTACAATATACGTTGCAGTCACGTTATCAGTTGCAACAGCCCAGTTGATTGTCCATTGCCATTTCTGTGCATTTTAACCGTCTTTGAACCTCAGATACCACTGATAACTTGTTACGGTATCGTTTTTTTTTTTCAACAAGTTTGTCCCTGGTCTTCTTTTGTACTTCTATTGTCTGATGTACTTGAAGTCCCAAAAATAAATATTCTTTGCAACTCAATATAAATAAAACAAATATATATCTTCGAGCGAACGTTGTACGTTTACCAGTAACGAGAACAACGTTAAAACTATTACTTACACGTGGATATAATCTTATTATTTCAGCCAAGCGCCACAATTTGTCAATAATACATATCGAAAGAACAGACAATTGTTCCAATAATAACAACAATGAGATGTTCTTTCTTGCTGAAAGCTGTCAAGTCATGTTAACATAAAGCGATGTTAACATAAATCACTAATCAATGTGTTTCGATGTCAAATGGTATTGGGTGTGGTGAATATGGGAAGTTGTTTGACGTCATATAGGCCTATTGTGGGCGTACTTACACTCAAAAATAATAATAATCATAATAATTCTATTATTATTATTAAGAAGTAAATAACGTCGTAATAAAACTATGTTGATAAATATATACAATGACGTGAATATACATAATATAATACCACAAAGTACCAGATACATTGTATATATTGTACACATTGGACAGGGAATGATCATATTTTTCTATGTAAACAGCGTGTTTTGGGTTTGAAATCTATTTTTGTCCAGGCCTACTTTAAGATAATTAAAGCTTAAGCCTTAGTACTGTGATCGCGGTATGCTTTATTTTTATAACGATCTTAACCTATACAAATCTAAGAAACTAATGCGAATGTGGCACATCTTTATTTTTTTTCTACTGCTGATAACGGGGATTCTCTCGATCGTCCTGTCACGCTTACGTTACTTAAGACAACATGCTGTCGATCAAAACCGAGTTTGCCTCCATCGGGATTCGAACTTGGGCCTTTAGCTAGCAGGTTATATACCTGAATAAAAATTAGTTAGTTCTACCATGAGCCTCTGTAGCTCAGTCGGTTAGAGCGTTGGCCCTGCTGGCCAAAGACACGAGTTCGAGTCCCGGTGGAGTCAAGCAAAATTATCTTTCTCTACATTTATACAAATATAAATATATTTATATATGTATAAATGTAGAGAAAAAAAAATTTGGTTTGCCTCCGCCGGGATTCTAAATCGGGTCTATGGCTAATAGGGCCAACGCTCTAACCGACTGAGCTACAGAGGCTCACGGTAGAACTACCGAATTTTATCCAGGTATATAACTTGCTAGCTAAAGGCCCAAGTTCGAATCCCGATGGAGGCAAACAAAATTTTCTTTCATTACATTTATACAAAAATATATAAACAATTGCTGTGATCCCTCTTTATACGGCCTATATTTACCCATTTTTGTTATATAACAAAATTAACATTATATATTTGAAAGACACCCAGAATATATCAATCATACTGATTCATTTACACCAGTAATATTAATTATAAATCCATTAAAATAGACGACATCACACAAGTCAATTTATTTTCGACAAGGTGTTTGTAATGAGTTATATTTCCAACAGAAGTTTTTTTTTTATTTGTTAATGACAGCTATCTCAGTACACACAGCAGGGTAAAAGTATCGACTGTATTTCGATTTTTTTTTTGGTCATGCAAGAAATTACTTTTAGATTAAATCGGCTGGGTATCTGATTTTTTTCTGGGACAATGAATTCCGATCGATGTGTTATACTTTCAAAAACCCAGAAATTATCACAGTTTGCCTATTGATCGAATGTTTTTCTCCTTCGCGACTGGTTTATATGTCATGGCGTTTAGATGCTGTAGCTATCAAATAAGAGGCTCGAATGAATTGCCGTAAATCTTTGCAAAGCATTGCTATGATCTGTCTTTATACTGCCAATAATTAGCCAGTTTTTGGTTAGACTAAGTAAGCATTTTAATATTGTATGTTTCCAGATTATATTCATGTTGTCCTACTTAGCACTGGAGAAACATTATCTTTCCAACAGTGATAGCACTAATGTGACTACACATGTAACGGTTGTGTTAAAGTTACTGTCTACTGTGGGAATACAGTGCCGCCATATAAGCGAAATACCCTTGAACACGACGTTAAACACCAATCAATAAATCAAGCATTTAATATCTGAATGAATCGATCAATCGGTTGCGGATCAAAAGATGTATAGGTTTGCTGGTGAACTGCTTTCGTTGTGTTATGTGACTTTAAAGGGAAACCAGAAAGCCGATTTGCGATGTCCTGTTTTGCATCCGTTTAGTGTCCTGTGCTGTTCTGTTTGTTGTCTCAATGAGGTTGTATTTCATTTGCTCACTGAATGACACAACGCCATTTGAGTGGAATAACCTTAAGTTAGACGACAAACCTGAGTCAAGCAGCAAATCTACATTCCACTTACGATTAAACATATATGCTCCACTTACTTCAACTCTTGTATCCAGAACATGACTCGATCATTGTCATGTATTCCTGTTCAACATCAGCTTATTAAATGTCGGATAAAAGGCGGAAGTTGAATATTAAACGTAAACGTTTCATTACACATGGTGGTTTAAAGTAAAAGGTATAGAAATACAACCCATAATTATTTTGTTTTTGTACAAAACGCTAAATAAAGAATAACTAATAGAGCACGGCTGGGCGTCGGTGGTGATTTGAATGCGTTTAACTCTATGATGGATATCGATTTATAAAGATAGTATTTTAAATCAAATCAAAATGGCGGATTATTAGCCTGACTTAGAAATATGTTGCTGGCGCAGAGCTTAAGATCACCCGTCCATATTCTGCATTATCTCCCCCCACCACCCCACCCCCTCCCCAACAAAAAATATCGTGAGGCTACCTGTTACTGGTGGAGATTTGTTTAATACTGCTTATAATGTAAGAAATTCAGCCGTTGCAACAACAACGAGGACTAAAGTATAGAAGTTCACCAAAACGATGTTCTGTTCGGTGTATAAAATATCCTGTTTGGACGCAAAACTATCATATAACCTTGATAAAATCGATCAAGAGCTTAGGAGCGGGTAGTTTGGCGGGAGCTTACTATGCCCTGGTGTTCAGAAATCCGACTGAATGTGCTGTCCTGTTTTTGTCCTGTAAATGTATCGTGGTGTCTGCTGTGTTGCCAGCGTCGTTCAGGGTGATTTCCTCCACCTATTGGGCTGGCACGACGTCAACTGAATGAAATAGCCTTACGATAAGCAAAACACAAACCAACATCGTCCCTTCTAAAAGATCTTAAATAAACCCAATCTAATTTAAACATGTTGAGTTGTTTGTTTGATTGGGGTTTTACGCTGTACTCAGAACATGTTGAAGTGCTGTCGCTATAAACGAGACAACTATCTCCAGCTTGTCCTACTGTCACCAAAAACGAACAAAAATTACTTACAAAAATCCAAAGATAATGAAGAGTATATATTACCATCATAGCGCATGTTTGAGGGATGTCTCTAGGACCCTGTTATTCCAATAGTTGCTGGAGCAACATTTCAACTGTTGCTAATCTTGAGTTGAATTTGGGCTCCACCATAACTCGGGACAATGGAACGACGTACCCGGTGTCTTCGAGGTCACGGAATATCCGGATACTCACCCCCAGGGTGTCATTTAAACTGAAAATGATAAAATTAGTGCCGTCCCCCTGCAAATCCAAAATTGTTTGAGTAGGGGCCTCATCGGTAATTGGGCATGATGCACAAAGTCTCGGGGTCTGCATATCGCAGATACACGCCGTGGTCTCTACACATGTCCATAAGCCCAATACAATAGGACTATACAGGGAGTATAACACGAACGAATTATTCCCCATAAGACGCTTTCTCCGGATAGTAGCACCCTTAAACAATACAAGCAGCTATACAATAAGGCGAATGTACTGCAATACGCTTACCGCACTGTATTGTTGCTTGGGTAGCCTAATAGAAAATAAACTAGGTGTCGATGTCGAATATAACGTTATGCGAAATAATCAGGTGATTATGGTATGCTAGACTATTAACTATTAAGTCGGGTATAAAACGTGTGCGTGTTTACAGATACATACAGCCCAAAACAAGATATTGCACTACTCCACCAGCAATACAACACGTATACTACTGTGAATGTGGAAATATTGAACCTGTATGTATTTACATTATACAATATCAGATATTCTAACAAAACAACAACAGTCCATTACTTGTAGAACTTTATCGCGTATGAATGTCTGCACTAGAATATCACTGCCCAAATACTATGCATGAAGTTGGAATTGAATAGCGAAAAGAATATCCATAAGGAATAGCGAACAAACACACAACTATGTGCACAATCAAATCAACACCATTTACCTTTGTGATCTCCACCACAGCTAACGAGATAATATATACATGCACACATATAACGGTTTGCACCAATCAGAAAGGCAATGCCTGGACATTTTAACAAAAATGGAGAGGTATCTTCACTCGTTCGTTTTCTTGAAATCGGATACTTAACAAACTACGAGAACGGACTCATGGGTTGCAAATTTACCCAAAACGTTCGAAACACATGAACAGGAGAGTGACAATCTCAAACGCGAAAGGCGCAAAGGAAAGGCAATAAAAGCCTGGTCCGATGTGGTCAGCCTTGCAGAAGTTCCCTGCAGCCATTTACTCTTTGTAGATTGGGCACCCCAAGCTCGCAACACTTAAACTGTTTTAATTAATAAATCTTGTATACTCAACAAAAAAGGCTGCAACTATCTCATTCATCCAAATGACGCCTGGTGATTTTTTTTCAGGAAATTCAGAATAAAGCTAAATCGCTGCACTCGTCAAGCCAAAACGCATTATAAAGAGTTCAGCCCTGTTATGAAAGGAACATGGATAGTTCTAAATGATCTCCTGATGTACAATTGAAAGAAATAGTAGTCACTTTTAAGTACAACGGTATTTCTCAATTTCTTGCTAATTGTTTCAACGAATATTTCGCTTCAGTTACATCCAACTTAGAAGCTAATGTCCCGTAGTTCCATAAGCTATTCTGAATCTTTAGGTCCAATTATTTCTGATGATTTTAAATTTTCAACCATTATCCTTGCTGATATCGAAAACGTTATGATCCCCTTAAAACCCTCTTCGCGTGAATTTGATGCCACACTCTTATATCCGTGATAAAGTTAATGTCCTTCAATCTCATGTGATATATTTATCATTTTCATCAGGTAAGGTGCCTGATTTTTATTTTTATTTTTTTTATTTTTTTGTAAGGTGCCTGATGTTTTACAAATTGGCTGAAATCACTCATACTTTGAAAGTGGGCGATTCATCATCATTTGTAAATTACAGGCTGATTTCAATCTTCGTTCAGCAAAATACTTGAAAAACTAGCAGTGAAAAAATAGTTGAATTCGTTGAACGAAATCAATATGGCTTTAGACAAGGATTTTCTACAATGCACCATGCTGTGTTCTTTTGTGATACTTTGGTCCTGGCTAAAGAATCTAATTAGTTTCGTGCAGCGTACCCCAATGGTCATTTCTTGTACATTTGCTTTTATATTTGTACATCAAATGAGTTGAAGTCACCGACAAGTTAAATATATTTTTTTATTTGCAGATGATGCAATTAATGTTCACCCGTTTAATGTTAAGGATGCGTAATCGGTTACGGAACAGAAAATTGTATTCTTAATTTTCTGCTAATCGATTATCTATGAACACCTTCTTATCACACCTCATGAAATCAATTCTAAAGAAGCAATTTGAATTTAGCCGACCATAAACTAGAAGTAAGAATTTGCATTTAATATTTGAATTGGGTGGACCATATTAATGAAATTTGTAAGAAATTTTGCAGCAACAAAGACTTAAATAACGACATTAAGGATTCAGTTAATAGAAAGAAAAAACTATTCCTATCTTATATTACTTCATGAAACTTCCTCAATTATCTAACTGAAGTATTCTTTTGGTCAATTACTCGACAGAAACGATCCGTCAGACTCCATGGGAATAATTCCCTTCCTACACCAAAGTTATTACACCAAATTATCGTCTATACACGGATATCCCACAGGAACTCACGACTTTCATTTTTCCTCAAATCTACACTGTAAGTATTCGTATTACTCTATACGTGTCTTGGGTCCGAGGGAATGGAACAAAATAACGATAGAATTAAAATCCATAACACCAGTGTCTCTGTTTAAATCTCGCCTGAATTTTTTTCTGATTGACACATAGGCCTATAGCTATACCTTTGTCATCTTTTTAACACATTTGAATGAAAAATCGTGGAGTAGTTTTTACGACCTGTCTGCCCGGTTTTCACCCAATGCAAAACACTTCAAAACCACTCAACAAGAAACAATGCATTGGGCTTGTGTGTTTGTCATGTATCATCCTGGACACAACGGAAGGAAACACATCGATCAAAAAGGCAAACCTTCCGTGTCAAATTGTACATGGAATTCAAGATGTTGGGGTTTCTTTAATTTCTCTGATAACTTTTCCCTTAATTTAAAGTTATTAGTAAGTCATGATTATTTTTCCTGTAACACATTGTTTATTGTGACGAGAGTAGACTGATATGAAGAAAACATTTTACCCAGATGCAATTGTCCTTGACTCACTGCCGAAAGAGAGTTTTGAAAATTGGTATCAAGTACAAAATTTTATTTTATTGAACGCTGTCCTAGCTTGTACACATGTCGTTTTTATTTGAATGAACATTGGGAAAAAGATATCCCTGGATATTAAATATGACATTATTATGATTTGTGCGTACGTGGTACATGCTTATGCATTTTATCTCTAAAGACCATCAACTTTGTTTGGATCCAGAAACCGTGTCATTTCTGGGATGATCTATGTTAAAAGATTTCCATATATTTTTTTTTGTAATTTAACAAACACGTAGTGAGATGGATATGACAATCAAGATATACGTTCTTGTTTTTCAACACAAATATGAATATTTTTGAACAATCACGTTGATAGTACATGTTAAATTGACAAAATTCTACTGTGAAACCCCTAACAATTCGGAGAAGGTTTTTGGCAACTAGCGAATGCTTTTTTTTACCACCAGTGGTGCATTTTTTGTGTAATTCGATAATGACAGTTATTAAGGATGACACATTAAGGAAATTGATCGATCGCAGTGCGAAGTTTTTTTCTCCGTTTTCCGGTGTCTGTGGAGTTCACGGGGTGTTTTTGCGAGGTTTCAAAGCATTCAGGCAAGACGTTGTCCGATACAAACTGCAACGCCGCCACGAAATGATCTGCAGAATGCTTCTTGTATACATGTTTCTACACAAACTGTGCGCCGTCGTCTTCACGTGATAGGATTGTTGTCACGTACACCAGTTCTGCTGGTTCCTTTGAAGCAACATAATGCACCGGATAGTTTTACAGTGGGCCACAGAACATGGATGACTGGAGTCCAAAGCTCCGAACTCTGCATGCGCTCGTTTCTGATTGGACCATACCGAACGGAGATCAATGACTTGGAGACGTGTAGGAGAAGTATACTAGAGACAATGTGACGTTGTTCTTCACAGGTATTGTGGGGACTTTGATGGTCTGGGGTGGCATATACACGACTGGAAGAACACATCTCCATGTCCTTAGGCATGGAATGCTGACTGCAGTTTGTTACAGGGATGAGATCCTCCATCCCATTTTGAAAACTTTTGCTGGTGCAGCTGGCACGCAGTTTATTCTGATGGATGAGAACTCTCGTCTACGTCGAGCTAGAGTAGTGGGAGATTGCCTGGCGCGAGATACAATTGTGAGAATGGAATGACCTGCACGCTCGCCAATCCGCAACCAAAATATGTGTGGGAGGTGAGGCGTGTAGTTTCCGCACGAGTTTGGCAACCCTGCGTGCTGAATAAGCTTGTGATTGCCTTAGAGGAGGAGTGGAAGCGTCAACATAAACGAGAGATTTGTCTCTGCTCCTGATGGCATGTGTCGTTGTAGTTAGAGTGTCATCAATGCAAGGGAATACCATATCCGTTATTAGGATTTTCATTGTTCTCCCACCATTGATGATACAATTTGGATGATTTCATCACAAATGACCGAAAGGCCTTTTTCTTACGTAATTCCCTTTTCTTTCACGCTTAATACCTGTCGGAGCATTATGTAATCGTTTATGATTGAAACAGATGGCATTTGATTCAGTTCAACGTTATACGGCCGCTACGTGATACAACATTTTCAATATTCTAATGTTGGTATTAGCGTATACGTACACTACTCGATAAACTTTTGGTTTGTAATCAAACCAACTAACTCCACGATTTATTTCAATAATCTAGACGCCAACCCAGTGTGGTGTCGCTTACCGTATGTATTGACACCGCTAAACGTATTTTTTTTCAAGTAGAGTTTCCTTAAATTGTTAATGACAGGCATCTTAGCGAAATACAATAAACATGCAAAACAGTAAATTTGTTACGTATTTGATTTACAACCGGAATCAACAGTTACAAGCCAGGTGAACGTGTGTTTCGGTCATTCTTCCGGCATTTCAATACAGCAATCAATCATTGCCTTGCTAACTTCAAGCTTATTTTGCAGAAGATCTCCCTGAGGTCATTTTTCCAATGCTTTCGGTAATTTTTAATTTTTATTTGTTAGTGACAGTTATTTTAGTAGACAAAGTAGGAGAAATTTTGATCTATTGCATTACGGATTTTCACTAGACCAAAATCTTCTGTGCTGATTGAGTTAAATTTGAGGTAAATCACCAAATCGTTTTATAACTTTGGCACATGCTTATCCTGTCGTATGTCTATATTATCGAAAATTTAAACAAGTTGCTGAAAACTCGTTCCCGTGTATTATAACAGCTCATTCTCGTGTGTGCTTTCTTATTCGTCACTGATCGTCAGAATTTAAATAGCTGCTGTGTTCTGAAGAGCTGTAAAAACTATTTTAAATAATGGCTACCTTTATCTGATGCTTATATATACACTAAACGCATGGGATATCCCTGTCGTTTGCACTATTTAACAGAAATTTTTCCATACCTCGTCATTAAGCAGATATCTGGTGCCATTAATGTATTAGGCGGATAACACAGCCAATTCTGTAATTTTCAAAATTTTAAGCTCATGTAGTTTGGATCACGATCAATAGTGCAAGCAGTCGGGTACGGTCCAAAATGAGGTAATTGACGGTCAGATAACAGTCAAAACATGAATAAAACTGGGGAGCTGTACCCCGGCTACATCTATGAAACCGTCAAAACAGGGATTGCGTTGAGGAGCTGTACCCCAGCCACATCTATGAAACGGTCAACACAGGGATTGCATTGGAGAGCAGTACCCCGGCGACATCTAAGAAACGGTCAACACCGGGATTATATTGGGGAGCAGTACACCGGCCACATCTAAGAAACGGTCAACACCGGGATTGCATTGGGGAGCTGTACCCTGGCCACTTCTATGAAACGGTCAAAACAGGGATTACATTAGGGAACTGTACCCCGGTCACATCTAAGAAACGGTCAACACCGGGATTACATTGGGGAGCTGTACACCGGCCACATCTAAGAAACGGTCAACACCGGGATTATATTGGGGAGCTGTACACCGGCCACATCTATGAAACTTTCAAAATAGGGATTACATTGGGGAGCTGTACCCCGGTCACATCTAAGAAATAGTCAAAACAGGAATTACATTGGGGAACTGTACCCCGGTCACATCTATGAAACGGTCAACACCGGGATTATATTGGGGAACTGTACCCCGACCACATCTAAGAAACGGTCAAAACAGGAATTACATTAGGGAGCTGTACCTCGGCCACATCATGAAACGGTCAACATCGGGATTACATTGGGGAGCTGTACCCCGGCCACATCTAAGAAACGGTCAACACGGCGATTAGATTGGGGTGCTTTACCCCGGCCACATCTATGAAACGGTCAACACCGGGATTACATTGGGAAGCTGTAACCCGGCCACATCTAAGAAACAGTCAAAACAGGAATTACATTGGGGAGCTGTACCCCGGCCACATCTATGAAACGGTCAACACCGGGATTACATTGGGGAGCTGTATCCCGGTCACA
>JAVFBZ010166717.1:4294-14591 GCA_032466195.1 Katharina tunicata
GGGGATGTCAGAAGCACCTCAGAAAAAAAAGGAGCCTTTCTGGAGACCAATACTGCAGCGAGTCTGGTACTTGGCTCAGGAGGCGCTAAACACCGATCAAATTTAATTTTATTTAATTTAATCCGAAAATCACAGATAGTATATTATATATCGAAAGAAATAATTAATTGGACAACTTATGTACGCTATAAACAAACGATACCATATACTTTTCACGAATAACACTAAATAGATTATTTGGTTTGGTATAACAATAATAGATAAAAAATCATGAAACACCAAATGAGGCTATCCAAATAAAGACAAAACATTCCGCCTTAAACCGTGATCATGTAGAGAAGTTACCCAACAGATATTGGAGGATACCTGTCGCTTATTTTGTCATGATACCTGAACTGTTCACACTAAACACTTTTCGTGTGTACATACTGTATATAATAACTGCTGTACAAGGATTTCACCAGTTTGACCAAGTCTGGAGCCCAAGTCGAACGAAAGCTCACAGTGCTAACAATGAATAGTTTGTGTTACATGAATTTGTATCCATATACCATATATTGTAGGTATAGTTGTTTAATTAGAACAGCTTTGCTTATTTAGTATTGAACACTATTTTTAATAGTAAAACTGAAAACTCCCAAATCATTCACTTAATCTGTATAAAAAATGCTTTCCTGTATCATTGAACATTGTCGATTTTAATTGAAAAAAAGTATAGAAAATTTAACTGGGGTTAATGGAAGCGAACGTTTAATGCATTGTTTCAGTTTTTACATTCCTTTATTGCTATTCGTGTATAGCAATTGTGAGACAAATTAGTCTATGCATACGGTATCCAAAGCTACTACACTAGATCTGCAAATTCAAGTCCATTTTCACAAAACCGTCCATGAATTTGTGTAATAAAAAGCTGTAGAACTGGGAACATAGTATTAGAGGAATTTACGTAATATCAATTTACATTCTGAACATCTTGGAAAGACCTTATTTGTGCAGTCTTTGGACCGATTCACAGCTTATTAATTTATAAAACTGTGATCGATCACAACTTCACATAACTCAAATGGACGTATTCGTGTCTAGTTAGATTTTATCGCCATGTAGGTAGGCTTCGATGTTTGTTTATTCTTTCAGATTAATGTGTCCCGAGGTCATATAGCATAGTTGATAGATCAGTTGTTTGTTTTCCACTGAACATTCTTCGTGGAAATATTTTTGGTCATCAATAGGTTGGAGCTTTATTGCTACAGTCAATGCATTCTTGAACTGATATTGAAAATCAAATTACTGTTTGAACATTTATTCAAGCGTTTAGTTCACAGGTTGAACGTCTTCAAGAATAACAGTTGATGTGAACATAATTCATTGCAAACGAAACAGAAACTCATTCGAAATTCTGAAATCGCACTGATACAAATTCTTTACAAATTAGTCAGACGTTTAACGTTTTATTTTATTCATTTGTCTTATAAACCTTTGGAAACAAACTGCAGTCCCCAAAATTTTTTTTATTTGTATCTGATGCTATGCCCTGCTGTATGGGGTATTTGTAACTTGTTCACCTTTCAGTTACCAGCTGGTTACCTGGTTGATGTCGACCTTTGATCTCTCCCTGTCCAGTAACTTGCTGGATATTGATACCCACAGAACTTAAGCAGCTACCAAGCTCCCATGGAATTTGTTTTTTTTTAACTGTTTGCACAAGTTAGAACCCATCGTGTTTATGGCAGCCATTAGTATATTTGTCCATGCAGGCAGAAGCCATGTAGCCTCTGCCTTTCCTCTTTTGTGTGTCAGGTTTAAGTTATGGGTTACACAATGGTATATTGAACACATACCGCACACCCAGACGACTTCTTTTTATTTTTCCTCTATCTTTGGCCTCTCTTTGCAACCCTGTCGTGTCGAGGTTAGCAAGGCCTCATACCCACACTTGTGTGAAAATCACAGAATAAATATCATCGAAAAAGTCACCCTGCTCAGGTATTCATCAAATACCTCTAGCCTCTTTACTTTCTTTGTTGCGTTTCTTTCTTCATTTTTCCTCGGCAAAGCTATAGGTGTAAACAGTGTCAGGTCACGTAAAAGTCAAACATTACAATACTGTTACACTTGCGGTTCGGGTCTTTCCCATAGTGCAGTAGGCCAATTCGTTTTTCGAGACAGACATTTTGCTGGTCTAACCGCTAGGCCTCCTTCAAATTATCTATGTGGGTGGTGATATGTGGTAAAAGACCACAGATTGGCTGGGTGTTCTGTCCGCCAGAGCGTTTCGCTGTGTGTTACGAAGGGAAAAGGGAAGGCAGCATATTGACAGTTATTCTAAAAGTTAAAATCTATTAAACCTATTTGTATTTGCTGCATAGCTCAGTGCAGCCCTGGATATCTGAATGCATTTTCTCTTAAACATACCGAACCATACGCCACAGTACCCATCTATGTCAAATGACTGACTTTGCCGTTGACAAGGCAATGGATTTTACGGGCTTGTTTCCTGGGGTGTCGTATACTTTATCCACCACTTTACATTGGCCTTGTTCTGTCTTATTTCTGTCTAACTGTGCTGGCAAGGTGTTCTACTTTGGACATTGTGCCGGAACCATATCCTTAAGTTAAATTGGGGAAAAAGACATGCTTAAAGAATTCGGGTATCAAACGCTGTTTACCTCAATAGATTAGCTGACAGACATTCTACAAAAGGGGGTGAAATCCCTCAATCAGGAAAACACTTAAACCATTATCTTTCAAGCCAAATGCTTTTGAGTCGTGTTTCAAATCTCCTGGTTTAGATGCCTATCAAATATGGTCAACTTGCAATTCTTGCCGGTGTTAACACGTTAAAAGGGACACTATATCGAACATAGGCCTACTTTTAGGTTAAGATAATAAATCGCCCTTTGTCATCACGGTTATGTACATGTAGGTTAACCGCAAAAGGCTGTTGGAGACCCAGCTGCTAAATATAAAGGCCGTAGGCCTATTTTGTGGATAGAACAAATAAAATGCTTAATATCAAATATATCAAAGAGAAGCCACGCGTGTGTATCAGATGACTCCTTAGAGGAGCTAACTAACATGTTGTTTCGGCTGGACTTTGTACCTCGCTTCTTTGGACGAAAGACTAATACTGGATTATGTAAAATGGTGAACAAAATTGAGAAAGTTGTAAATTTTAAGTCGTTTAATGTTTTAGAGTAAATAAACTGAAATTTGTTTCCGATAGATCCACGTCATATTTTATTTTTAAGCCACAGGTTAAATTAACAAAGCCGTATGTGTCACAAAAGAAAGTCTTCACCTTGACTTTGCACTTCACTTCTCTGAACTATATATCAATCTTGGAGTAAACAGAATGGGGAACAAACCTCTTATACTTTTTAGGATAATACAAGAAAACGTTGTCCAATATATCTATTGCATATATTTGGCCACATGTTAACTGAGTAGAGACAATGAGATTGACATACTATGTATTCGATTTATTCAATATATACAAATAATTCTAAGCTAGACTCGTGTCTTAGTTTCTCATAGTTTTTACTTTATATTTACTTCCGGGCAGTTTTAACTACATGTTTATGTTAACCTTAAATGCCTTAGTGTACAAAGTAAGTGTTTAGTATCATTGAAACACAAAAAGGCTGTATTTGTATTTAAGCTTTGTTAAAAGCAGGTGGTTGGGTGTGAGCCTCCTGTGTCCTGGTGCTTTCTGAGCTAAGGGGCGCAGAATACAGGTTTGTGTTTGGTGTACTGTTTTGTTTGTTAAGTAAATGTTTTGTCCTGTCTTGTGTGTTGCCAGCGTCGTTTACTGTGGTTTCCTTCACCTAGTGGCTGGCACGCCGTCATATAAGTGAACAACCTTGAGTACGGCGTAAGACCCCAATTAAACAAACAAATAAGCAAACCTTTATTAAAAGCTATTCTGCCAGGTGTGATCAATTTGATATTCAACAGCTTTTAAACGAATTTTCATACATGTATAGAAACGTGGATAAAAATGCATTAGCAGAATGTCGAAAAGGGTCAGCAAAATGTGTAAAATCCACATCAACAGCCAGCAAATCATCTGTCAGATAAACCCTGGCGATTATTTTAATACAGGTCGTAAATATCAATCTTGACCTGTTTTTCAAACTGATAATAGTAGATTGGAATCTGACACTTAAGTAGTTACAGTGACACGGAGAAAGGCGTGCAGCTGCACCAAATCATGTCGTCTGCTCTTTCAAAGGTTTCATATTGTTATATAAAATTTCAAAACGTTATCTTTTAAATGTTGATATCTTCTGTTGCTTTTTTTTTTTGGCTTAAATGTTAAATGACCTCCTTAAATGTTAATTAAAACGAAGTTAGGCATAAAGTGGCATTAACCTTTGATAACGCAGATCCCCTGGTCGCGTGACAGGTAACCTAATTCCGTTGATGTAGCTGTTTATTCTCTTTCGTCTGTCCGACCAATTCACTGTTGAAACACAGACGAAACGAGCAGCGTGCGGATTAAGCATTTGTACTAATAGGTTTTTTTTCTTCAGAAAAATGTTAAACATCATACAAAGCAATGCACAAAAACACTTTTGGGTGATTGATCGAGTGCAAACAATAACATACAATACACATTCGACCAAGCACACTTCCAAGGCAGCAAACAGACCTTATCAAACCACCTACAACCCAATAAACCATACACGAAGGGTCAAGCACACATCCTCTTGTGCAAGAAACACAATCATACACAATCGATCCAAGCTAGTTAACTCCATTGATCTATCACACCCTTAACTATTTAAATATCTTAGTTTGCGTGTACTGTCTATTAAACAGGTGCATTGTGTCACACACAGGTGACAAGGTGGGACAGTTCATACAACCCTTCCTAAAGAGATCACATGTTATTTTCCCGCGCTTAGCATAACCATGACCTGTACGGATTCTCAAATCTTTGTAACATGGTACACCAGAGAGGCCTGGGGGCAGTTTCACAAAAGCTATACGACGTTTCGAATTCGTAGTTGTCGTGACGACACATTGTCTTCAACACTTTGTGAAACTGGGCCCTGTTCAATAGGCCGAGCGATCGCGGTCGCCCTGTAGCTCTCTCTTCTGAACAACACTGCCCGCCCGAGCGAGCGCTCCTTAGCACTCATGCGAGGTGGTTCGCCAAGTCCGCAAATGCATTTAAGGATATGGCGTCGTAAATTTTCTTTGTTATAGGGGTCGTCATTTCGTATGTTTTAACGAGCAATGTAATGAGCAAGCGCTCCTGTTCGTGCAATAGAGTGGTTAACGCGCTAACGAAGTGCCCGATTAGCTGCTCGCTCTACTGAAAAAACCTCAACTAGCACATTACTGCTAAAGAGAAATTGAAAGAACTGCTGTTTTTTTCAAACACCAGCATGTTCAGCGCTATGTTTAATATATGTAAGGTCTCGAGGGAAGGATGCGTTTGTATATGTAATTAAATAGAGGTGTGCATCTCACAATTACGATCGAAACTCCTCTTTTGAACATTTTTTTTTTTAGATGTTGCTTGATTTTCCTGTCAGAAATTTTATCTTCTCGAAGCTTTTGTTAGTAAACAAACGCAAGTGAGTTAATGGCTCCTTCTTCAACACGGTAAGAGTTTTTAGGTCAGCTAGCTTTAAAAACTGCTTCACGTGAATACCTTTTAGAACCACTTTCTTCACAGCGTTCGTCCTTCCAGACCTCCAGATATATCGCATATCATGGAAAAAACAAAAATGGAGGGGGGTAGGGGTGAACGTGTTTTTCGTCACGTACCCTGTCCAACAAGGCAGCTCTGAATTGCAATGAGCTGGTCGATGTGTATTTTTCCTTCTGTCAATAACCTGTGTGAAGTGAAATCCGTAGAAAGTTTGCTGTAGCCCGAGTAATTGACGTCACTGTTCGACTGGTGTGTGGACTTTGAACAGCTGATTATCGAACGTGTTAACCTTGCCTTGCATAACTGTCTCTTCGCGAACGAGATTCTTTTTTCTAAATAAACATCTCATTTACAAACGTCTGCTATTCAGTTTTAATGATTTTTTCACACACACTCTTTAAACATTCTAGGTTAGATTGGCTTTCATCTGAAGGTATCGCCCTGAAAATTTCTGACCAAAGATCATAATTTCTTTTTTCACGTGCTGGCTTTAAACTGACTTCACTATGTCCGAGTTTTCGTTAAGTAAATGTTACTTTAACGAGCGGTTTGATAGGGCTCTCTGATAAGGGCTACGAAGTCTTCAACGTTATCTCTATTTTTAGACATTCTATTGATTCTAGTTTGGAAGCCCTTTTGCGTTAATTACAACTCCGTTTTCTTATCATTTTTTCTGACATTGATGGGTTAGTTTGATTACTCTCTTAAAGCGTTTTTACAGAAGCCGTGAACATCGACAGGCGTGTTTGCCCTTGCCACGTGCACAGTCATCTGTTTTGTTTATGCGAGGTATCGAACAATATCTGTCAGATATCAAGATAGGCTATAGTACTAAATTTTGATTATCACAACGTTTTTATGGCTTCATTTGAAGAAAATTGTTATCGTGAATAAGTGGTTGCCGGAATTACAAGAGTCTGGTATAGTTGGTCTTTGACGATGCTTATTTAAAATGCAGAAGCATGCACTATGGTACTGGTGATTTTATAACAATGGTGGCCTGGCTAATTTATTTTTAGTTTGTCCCTAAAGATATTACTTACAATTCAGAACTGTACACATTGACATTTAAACAGGTACATTGACATTTGTTTAATAAAGTACATATTCACTGGTGATGTAGCGATAATCATACTATAGAATGCAGGCATCGAATCTTATTTTACTCCGCTTCAGAAAACAATCATAAAGCCCATATGTTGTAGCGTTTCTAGATTATACGTCGACTAATACTGTTCATAAAATACCAGACATACTTTAATACTACGAGATGACCTCAGTCGTAACAGCGCCTATGTGCTCCTTGTAACAAACACGCAAGTCCCCTATACATCGTCTGAAGTGGCCTGTCGGTGGGGAATGTCAGACACGCTAGTTCTTACGGCTGTGAATTTATGATGTTCTCTTAACGTGACTGTCTGTTGGTTATTGTGCTTATCGGTTAGGCCCCGAAGACCGGAAATGTATCATTCCATGACTAAATTTGCCCCTTTTGAAGAAAATTATATTTTGGTAAAATTCCTGAATAGTTATTTGGAAGACCTTTACTGCAATAAACATTGTTAAGTGCAGATGCTACATGGGTGTAATATACTTCCCTAGCGATCAGACAGTCATTTAATTGAAGATACTACTTTGTCAATTGGTGCTTAAGTTTTTCTCATGAGGTGACTGCTAACGACACTAAATGTACTCAACAGACCCGTGTGTAAGTTTTTCTTAACCGAATGTGTCCATCGCTTCTTCTGGAGCGGCATGTGGATGGCGGGAGCTTCCTGTGCCCTGGGCCTTAACTAAGTACCATTAGGAAGCCCATGTGTTGTTGAGTAATCTTTTGAGTCATCTCCTTGCGCTGTGGCGCCCCTGTCTGTTGTCGTTGGGAGCGATTTCCTTCAACCACGGGGATGGCTTATGAGTGAAACAACATTAGGTAAAGCCTAAACCCCAATCAAACTAACAAACACTGAAAGTCATTAAATAACATCAAATACAAATAGATCAAAGCTATCAAACGTAATTTCGCTTTGGTTGTCTGTATTGGATAAGTTAATGATGCATGTATGTACTACTTCCGCTGCCTTCATAGCATTAAGGGCAATAATTTGTCGCATGTATAACAATGGAAGAGAAACCCAATTGAAAAATGTGCCAACTTCATTATCGTCCACTTATCTGAGCTCCTTGTCGCATCGAATAACTTACATTTGATCCTATGTTTACCTCACCCGATGTGGCAGGTACTTGAGTTATAAATAACGGAACCTATTGTTTTTATCGCTGAATGTAAGAGGGCCTTCGTCTCGAGTTGCGGATAAGTGCGTTACAAAACAAATACAGCTCTTAGCTTTATTATTTTAAGTGTAATATTGTTTTACTTTACTCCCTGTATCGTGTGAAAACTTGATAATGCGCTATATAACGGCTGTCAGCGCATGCGTACCATTTTGACCTCTGCTTTATTTGAATCTCAATTCGTTGACTTAAAAGGACAGATATTTCTGTTTAGAAATCGAGAAAACACTTATCGAAATAAAACAAACAAAAGGTATTTGGGTCCACAATGACTTTTTCTCAAGTTTGAAATAGTATCTCGAACGCTAGGAGATGACGCAGGAATACGGCAAAAGACCCACATCTGATCTAGGCCTTTTGAATTAAACTTTTTAATAATCCCACGATAAGAAGCGTCGAGTTATTTTGCATCACTTCTTAAGACAGCAATTGCGACTCGGACGACCAAACATATCTTGATCTTGATTTTTGTTTCCAGCGTTTGTTGTTCTATATGTCCTTGTTGACGATTTGTGTGACCGTCTTGAAAAATAAATGCACTTGGATGCTTATCTGTTACTCTCTCATTCTATACATTGCCATGTCATATGAGTTATTGTACGGTGTGTTTTTATTTTCATTTAACAGTTGCACATGTTCGCGAGTTGAAATCACTTTTGCGATATTGATTTAGAAACGTTTCAATTCCGATTCTGTTCTTACCTCTTTAACACGAAACTGATCAGAACTACTAAAACTCGTGTCCTTCATACGTTGAACATCGGTATAAGCATATAGAGTAATCGATTTGTTAAATGCATCTAGTTTTATATACTTTATCTTGCACAATAAACGATGAATAATGGAATAATAGCACGAGCACCACCGAAATTGAAATAGAGCGAATTTCTTAAATTAAAATATGAAAAGTTCTGGGGCTCAGTTGTCTTCCGTGTGTATTGTGTTATAGACTGTCTCCACTTCCACCTAACGTTCACTGGAACGGTGTTAATGATGCCGGGATTTCGGACATCCGTCTGCTTGAACCATTGGATTTTTCTGTCTTGTTGACACTAACAGATTCTGACAGAGAAGTGGGAGTCGTAAATCCCACAAAGCACGAGGTCTAACTTTGATTCCCACCACAAACCACAGAAGTAATTCTAGAATGTAAATACGTCTGTCTTTAAGCCCTCAGGATCACGTCTTTGGCACTGACCTTCACAACAAATATAAAGTATTCAACAACGGTGGAAAATAGGGGGTATCGATACTTGCTACAGTCTGACTGTATTGCGGTATTTAGGTAAACTCCGACAAATTTTCCTCCTGCGATCAAAACGGAGGTTCCTCTCCTCCTGTGCTCTCTTATTTGGGCATCTGTTCATATTTTTGTGGCATATCACAGAGTTTAAGCAGGTTTCGTGTTGGACGAATCGCGTTTATTGTACAAGACGCGATCGAACACACGGACGAGTCAGGCACCAGGTCGGCATCAGAAAATGTCGACTTGTTTTGCTTTATCGTAAAATGGTAATTGTTTGACAATAGTATTGCAGTTTGATAACACAACACGTAGAACAAATTTGTTAGAGAAGACAAACTTGATCAATTGCATCTGGGTTGCATTTTTATTTGGTGTCTTATTAAAATTATGTTTAGGCATAGGTCTCCAATACGATCTGAATAAACTGACGTCTCTCAGACGATGCTATGTAGGGTTGATGCTTAGTTTATTTGATCTCAATTGCTGTTAGTGCTTGAAGCCCAACCGAGATGAACTTCTAATGAGGTATACTCCGAAGTCGTAGGTAAGCCCTGAAGCCAAAAAACTGTAGATCTGCTTACACAGTTTGAACTATAAAAAGGATTACCAATTTCTAAATCATAACCGTATTTTCAATTAACTTCTTCGAACAGATATTTCCTGATATTGAACAGAAACTTTTCCTCCCAGATACAACCCTACTATTTTAAGTTGTCCACAAAAAGCTATCTTTAAAGATATTTGCCAGGTGTTGAATGACCAATTTTCCAGATGTATATGCGGAAAACAAACATTTAACCAACCTAGAAGCTGTCTTCAATGCCTTACCCATGAAAGGAATGTGACAAACGTTATTCATTTAATGAAGACAGCTGACGCAAAATTATACTGAAGATTTACGAATTCCCGAGGAATTTTAACTGGCTAGGTTTTGGGTATAATTGAGATGGGAATTAAAGCGTAGTTACAACTCGTAAACAAGATAGGTATGTTTTGATTGTTTCAACGTTTCGGTTTATTGATCAAACCATCATCAGGAACTAGACGCGTGTGTAGACAAACAAACTCCTGGGCTTGACGCCAGATCTTAATGTTCA
>JAVFBZ010166728.1:0-16965 GCA_032466195.1 Katharina tunicata
CGCGACGCCCTGACTCCGTGGGTATATGAAAAATATACCTCGCCTGTGCACAATATTCCCCATGTGTATGGTAAACATGGTGCTGTAAGTCCCTTGCATGGACCAATCATAAGCCTAGAATTTTATCTGAATGGTGATCATGTGGCCTATCTTCCCCAATTAGAAATTGGTCCCTTGTTCAGCTACAGTGGATCAGATATTGCTACACGAAACTTTCCTACCCGTATTGACACTAATTTGATTTTGATATTAACGCTACTTGTTCGCCAATGATAGCTCCACACTTACTCGTTACAAATGTATAGTTTAGAGGGGGCATACATGTATCATAAGCGGGGATGATCCTGTTGGATAGAATGATTCCAATGCTTCTTTAATCACTGTACAGACTAGTAACATTCATTTGTCCGAAACTTTAACGAATTATCTCCTCTCAGGAGGTATTTGCTAACAGCCATTCCTTTTCAATGTGTCTTGTTTAAATTAAGCCTTCATACGCTGTTTATTGTTTAGTACAAGATTGATTTGTAAGCCTTTTACTATGTGGTCATGGTGTGATGCTGTAAACCATGGTTGGTAATAATTCAGTACCTGTTGGATTACACAGCGATTTATATGTGAGTTAAATCCTTGTTTTGTCTCTTCGTGTCAGTCACAAAAAGTCAACTCAGGGGAAAACCAACGGTATCAGATCGTATATAATGCTGCTGAAGTAAGTTATTCTCCACGATCTGAATTGTGGAAATAGAAAGAGTTGGGGCCATGGGTTTTACCGCTGCTGATAAAATCTTAATAAACTCAATGATTTTTCGTACATGTACGTTGACAAAACGATTACACTATTTACTCCATCAAACAGGCATATGCTTTGTTGGAGATCTTGAAGCATCCAAGGCAAGAGTTTTGGTGATTGAACATATCGTAAGGTGGCTTTCACTGAAGGTGTTTTGGGTATAGCTGATATCGTTAGAGGGTTTTAACAGAAGGTGTTTGGTGCTTACAGATATATTGTAAGATGGTTTAAACTGAAAGTGTTTTGGTGATTGAAGATATCGTAAGACGGTTTAGACGGAAAGTGTGTTGGTGATTGCGGACATCGTAAGATGCTTTTAACTTTAAGTGGTATGGTGATTGCAGATATAGTAAGATGGTTTTAACTGAAAGTGGAATGCTGATTGCAGATATCGTTAGATATTTTTAACTGGAGGTGTTTTGGTGGTTGCATATATCATAAAAGGGTTTTAACTGAAAGTGTTATGGAGATTGCTGATATCGTAAGATGGTTTAAACTTAAGGTGTTTTTCTGATTGCAGTTATCGTAAGAATGTTTTAAATGAATATGTTTTAGTGATTGTAGATATCTTAAGATGGCTTTACCTGAAGGTGGTATGCTGATTGCTGATATCGTTAGATGGTTTTAACTAGAGATGTTTTGGTTATTGCAGATATCGTAAGATGGTTTTCTCTGAAAGTGCTTTGGTGATTGCGGATATCGTAAGATGGTTTTAACTTGAAGTAATTTGCTGATTGAAGATATTGTAAGATGCTTAAAGGTGAAGGCGTTCTGGGTATAGAGGATATCGTTAGATTGTTTAAACTAAAGGTGTTTTGTTGATTATTGCTATCGTAAGATGGTTTTAACTGAAGGTGTTTTGGGAATTGCAGAAATAGCAAGATGGTTTTTACTGAAGGTGTTTTGTGTATACAGATATCGTTAGATGGTTTTGACTGAAAGCGTTTTGGTGATTGTGGATATCATAAGATGGTTTTAACTAAAAGTGTTATGCTGATTGCAGTTATCGGAAGACAGTTTATACTGAAGGTGTTTTGGTGATTGCAGATATCGTAAGATTATTTTAACTGAAGGTGTTTTGGTGATTGTAGATATCGTAAAATGGTTTTGCCGGAAAGTGTTATGCTGATTACAGTTATTGTAAGATAGTTTTTACTGTAGGTGCTTTGGTGATTGAAGATATCGTAATATAGTTTAAAGTTAAGGTGTTTGGTCATTGCAGATATCGCAAGATGCTTTTTCCTGAAAGTGTTATGCTGATTGCAGATATCGTTAGGTTTTTTTAAGTGGACATGTTTTTGCAGAAATCATAGGGTCGTTTTAACTGAAGGTATTTTTGTGATTGCGGATATCGTAAAGTTGGTTTAAACTGAAGGTGTCTTGATGATTGCGAATATTGTAAGATGGTTTTAAATGAAGTCGTTTTGGAGATTGCAGATATCGTAAGATGGATTTAGCTGAAGGCGTTTTTGGTATAGTTGATATCGTAATATGGGTTTAACTGAAGGTGTTTTGGTGATTGCAGAAATCGCAAGATGGTTATTACTGAAAGTGTTTTATGACTACAGACATCGTTAGATGGTTTTAACTGTAAGTATTTTGGTGAAAACAGGAACAGTTTTTTCCCATCGTTGAAAATGACTATGAAATAAACTACAGATGAGAAATTTTCTTTTAGTTGTATTCGATTATATCACAGGCTTAGGTAGTCGTTATTTTAAGCCTTAATTCACATTTTCACTTTGCTGTTGTGGACCTCATTATTGTTAAAGATTTCCAAATAATATTTCTTCTTTGTTCAGACTTAATTTAAATCCTGTTACTTCCGACCAAAAGTCCCAGCGGTATTAACTTTGATGCACGTACAATTCCTTTGGCCAATGAAGTTATATTTTATGAATAGGTACAGGTCGCATTTGTAGATAAACATGTATCGTAACAGTATAGGCAGAAGTGCTGGGAAAGGACATTAACAATTTGCATTCACGCCATCGGGAGTAATTACCATGGGCTTGCGGTACAGATAGTTAGCTAGATCATTCCTTCCACCGAAAACGTGCTTTTAGCAACTGTCCCTATCATGAAGACATTAACTGCGCTATGTACAAATTATAGCCTTTAGCATTTAGTATAAATTGTGTTACTTGACATTATGTGACAGAGGTATTAGTTCGGAAGAATAATTTATTCCCTAAAACATTGCACTAAGCTGCATTTAGACAGTGAATGTTGGATAAAAGCAGCCATGAGACAAATGGCGATGTCAACCGTATTACCACTAATGGACCAGCTGTAGGCTCTTCTATTTGTTTAATAGATTCTAGGCATCCAGAGATGGTTCTGGGCTTCGTAACTTAATTCCCGAAACTTCGGAGATGTACGAATCTTAACTCGATTAGATCCTTTCTCACTCTTAAAATTATAGTTAGACTTCGAAACATCGTAAGCAAAGCTAAAAGATACATTTGAGAAATCGTCGGACACCATCTTGAGTTAATCAAGCCCAGAATGATGAATAGTTAAACGAAAACAATTTATTGGGTTTTACGTCCTACAAAATCATCACACCCTTAGTGTCACCATGTACTACTTTGTTGACACTAGCAAAAACCTTGTTGTCACCAGCGGCAATAACAAAAAAGAAAACGGACCAAAGGGTGTAAAAAAAATTGTCGAAAAAGTTTGAATATTTACGGTGCCACTTGTGAAAACTGTTAAGCAAATTTTAATTAAATTATTTTACCGTGCATACTGGATTTGTGTTATTAAGTGAAATATCATGCCCAATTCAGTGTTATGAAAATACATTTTTGTAAAACCCACACAATTAAGTTATGTGACAACACTGAAAAAATGTCGGAATCCACGTAACTTATCACTACCCACACTCTAAACTTGCAAATCTTCTTAACAAAATCATAATTCGAACGGTGGTTAAATATATTCTTCTATAAAATTAAATCTTGCTCTAACACACCCACTGGCGAAACCACGAGGTTAACGCTATTATGTCGTTTCCAAGCTAATAACCTTCCATTTGAACAACATTTTAAGCCCATTTAACCCATGGTACACTCAATAGCTAACATAAAACATTAGCAGATTTCCCGACTTTTATATGTCTCTAAAGGAAGATAATGTCTAGCATCGGTTCGCCGACATTCACCATCGTGTTCGTATTGTAAAAAGAGCCATTAAGAGACAGTTGACCCACTACTAGGATAATAAGGTCAATTCATGAGCGACATCTGTTGCTAAGAAGAATTAAACCTAAAGCCACAGGTGTATAACTATCTGTCGACGCTTGTTCCATTAAGGCTGTGAGGCTTATTCTATTCCTATAATGTCATGGCAGCCGTGAGGCTTATTCTGGTTTTCATCAGTTAATCTTACATTGGCTGCGAATGTTTGCGCGTATCTATTTCTTAACTCAACCGCGCAACACTTAGTTAAGTGTGAAATTTGTTGTCACAGTTAAAATGAAAGTGTTATTTGCCTAAAAGGATCGTATCACCAATGCAATTAAGCACAGTCAATGTGGGCCGGTTTCTGAAATCAACAGTTAAACACGTCATCCCATAACCACATTAAACCAATTTGTGCTCGTGTTCCCGATGACCAATGATGTCAGCAAGCACCCAAAATCATATCGTTCAGTTACAACAAAGAGAACAACAAATAATGTACGATATGCTAAAAAAAAACAGATAAGCCAACAAATTAAACAAAACTGGAAAATGTATTTCCTTATTCGACGTTTTCGTTTATCTCTTACTCATTTATAATAGCCGTATTAAACCATATGATCAAGGCGAAAACACATTTGCGTTGCCGAGATGTTTCATGTGGTAAACGGCGCCACTAAACAATCACTGACAATCTTTTACGTGACATCGTCGCAACTTTTAGGTACGATCAATATGCGTCATATTTATTAGATTAAAGTCTCGTTTAAAAAAGTACATTCTCTGCGACTATGTATCATTGCTGTATAATATATTACTGACTTCATTTGGTCCATTCCTGTAACTAACGGTTTTAATCCAAGCAACTCTCCATTTTAATGGTTAAAACAGATAAAGCAATCAGTATAAAACCTTAAGCCGTCGAAGATGCATTCGTTTACCAATCCAACCATGGAAGCATCCAATGATGTTTGAATTACCGAAGGAAAAAAATAAGTCACGAAAATCGATGTGTTCTTAAACTATTTATGTGACTCGGAGGAACCTTCATCCTCTGGTCACTCAGCGTTATTTGTGGGTGATTGTTCATTGATTTGTGGAACGTTTTTTCACTCAGCCGGATTGTCCAATGCGAGAGAGAAAGTACTTTACATGTTTTGCTCTCTGCAGCTCCAACTTGAAGTCATTTAATGCCCTATAAATGCTCAATGTCTGATCTGCTGGCGATTAGAAAGTCTGGTTCTGAGATCAGAACTTACATTCACTAAACCTAATAAATTCAACTTTCTTCCGTACGCACCTCTGATATTTATGTTTTTCCATACAAACCGTTTTAGCAGCTGCTATATTAAAATCTGGCAGCGCTGTTGGGAGGATAGTAGGGCCTATCTTCCCCAATGAGAAATTAGTCCCTTGTTTAGCTACAGTGGATTAGATATTGCGACACGAAACTTTCCTACCCGTATTGACACTAATTTGATTTTGATATTAACGCTACTTGTTCGCCAATGATAGCTCCACACTTACTCGTTACAAATGTATAGTTTAGAGGGGGCATACATGTATCATAAGCGGGGATGATCCTGTTGGATTGAATGATTCCAATGCTTCTTTAATCACTGTACAGACTAGTAACATTCATTTGTTCGAAACTTTAACGAATTATCTCCTCTCAAGGGGTATTTGCTAACAGCCATCCCTTTTCAATGTGTTTGGTTTAAATTAAGCCTTCATACGCTGTTTATTGTTAAGTACAAGATTGATTTGTAAGCCTTCTACTTTGTGGTCATGGTGTGATGCTGTAAACCACGGGTGGTTAATAATTCAGTACCTGTTGGATTACACCGCGATTTATATGTGAGTTAATCCTTGTTTTGTCTCTTCGTGTCAATCGCAAAAAGTCAACTCAGGGGAAAACCAACGGTATCAGATCGTATATAATGCTGCTGAAGTAAGTTATTCTCCACGATCTGAATTGTGGAAATAGAAAGAGTTGGGGCCATGGGTTTTACCGCTGCTGATAAAATCTTAATAAACTCAATGATTTTTCGTACATGTACGTTGACAAAACGATTACACTATTTACTCCATCAAACAGGCCTATGCTTGTTGGAGATCTGTAAGCATCCAAGGCAAGTGTTTTGGTGATTGGACATATCGTAAGATGGCTTTCACTGAAGGTGTTTTGGGTATAGCTGATATAGTTAGAGGGTTTTAACAGAAGGTGTTTGGTGCTTACAGATTTATCGTAAGATGGTTTAAAATGAAAGTGTTCTGGTGATTGAAGATATCGTAAGACGGTTTAGATGGAAAGTATCTTGGTGATTGCGGACATCGTAAGATGCTTTAAACTTGAAGTGGTATGGTGATTGCAGATATAGTAAGATGGTTTTAACGGAAAGTGGAATGCTGATTGCAGATTTCGTTAGGTGTTTTTAGCTGGAGGTGTTTTGGTGGTTGCATATATCATTAGAGGGTTTTAACAGAAAGTGTTATTGTGATTGCTGATATCTTAAGATGGTTCAAACTTAAGGTGTTTTGGTGATTGAAGATATCGTAAGATGGTTTTAACTGAATATGCTTTAGTGATTGCATATATCTTTAGATGGAATTACCTGAAGGTGGTATGCTGATTGCTGATATCGTTAGATGGTTTTAACTAGAGGTGTTTTGGTGATTGCAGATATCGTAAGATGGTTTTCGCTGAAAGTGCTTTGGTGATTGCGGATATCGTAAGATGGTTTTGACTTGGAGTAATCTTTTGATCGAAGATATCGTAAGATGCTTTAAGGTGAAGGTGTTCTGGGTATTGAGGATAGCGTTATATCGGTTAAACTGAAGTTGTTTTGGTGATAACTGATATCGTAAAATGGTTTCAACTGAAGGTGTTTTTGAGGATTGCAGAAATTGCAAGATGGTTTTTACTGAAGGTGTTTTGTGAATATAGATATCGTTAGATGGTTTTGACTGAAATCGTTTCGGTGATTGTGGATATCATAAGATGGATTTAACTGAAAGTGTTATGCTGATTGCAGTTATCGTAGACAGTTTTTACTGAAGGTATTTGAGTGATTGCAGATATTGTAAGATTATTTTAACCGAAGGTGTTTTGGTGATTGAAGATATCGTAAAATGGTTTTACAGGAAAGTGTTATGCTGATTGCAGATATTGTAAGATAATTTTTACTGAAGGTGCTTTGGTGATTGCAGATATCGTAAAATAGTTTAAACTTCAGGTGTTTGCTGATTGCAGATATCGTTAGGTGTTTTTAATTGGACATGTTTTTGCAGAAATCATAGGGTGATTTTAACGGAAGGTATATTCGTGATTGCGGATATTGTAATGTGGTTTTAACTGAAGGTATTTTGGGGATTGCGGATATCATTATGATGATGTTTGATGATTACATATATCGTAAGATGCTGTAAGGTGAATGCGTTCTGTGTATTGGGCATATCGTTAGATCGTTTAAATTGAAGGTGTTTTGGTGATTACTGATATCGTAAGATGGTTTTAACTGAAGGTGTTTTTGGGGATTGCGGAATTGCAAGATGGTTTTTACTGAAGGTGTTTCATGATTACATATATCGTTAGATGGTTTTAACTGAAGGTGTTATGCTGATTGCAGTTATTTTAAGATGGTTTTACCTGAAAGTGTTATGCTTATGCAGATATCGTTAGGTGTTTTTAATTGAAAATGTTTTTGCAGAAATCATAGGGTGATTTTAACTGAAGGTATTTTTGTGATTGCGGATATTGTAAAGTTGGTTTAATCTGAAGGTGTTTTGCGATTGCAGAGATCATTGGATGCTTTTTCTGAAGGTGTCCTAGTGATTGCGGATATCATAAGGTGGTTTTGACTGAAAGTGTTATGCTGATTGATGTTATCGTAAGGCAGTTTTTAATGAAGGTGTTTTGGTGATTGCAGATATCGTAAGATAGTATAATGTTAAGGTGTTTGGTGATTGCAGATATCGTAAGATTATTTTAACTGAAGGTGTTTTTTGTGATTGAAGATATCGTAAAATGGTTTTACCTGAAAGTGTTATGCTGATTGCAGTTATTTTAAGATGGTTTTACCTGAAAGTGTTATGCTGATTGCAGATATCGTTAGGTGTTTTTAATTGAACATGTTTTTGCAGAAATCATAGGGTGATTTTAACTGAAGGTATTTTTGTGATTGCGGATATCGTAAAGTTGGTTTAATCTGAAGGTGTCTTGGTGATTGCGGATATTGAAAGATGGTTTAAACTAAAGTCGTTTTGGGATTGCGCATATCTTTAGATGGTTTTAACTGAAGTTGTCTGATGAATGCAGATATCGTAAGATGGATTGAGCTAAAGGCGTTTTTGGTGATGATAACATAATATGGGTTTAACTGAAGGTGTTTTGGTGATTGCAGAAATCACAAGATGGTTTTAACTGAAAGTGTTTCGGTGAAAACAGAAACAGTTTTTTCCCATCGTTGAAAATGACTATAAAATAACCCACAGATAATAAATTTTCTTTTCGTTGTATTCGATTATATCACTGGCTTACGTAGTCTTTATTTTAAGCCTTAATTCACATTTTCACTTTGCTGTTGTGGACCTCATTATTGTTAAAGATTTCCAAATAATAATTCTTCTTTGCTCAGACTTAATGAACGTACAATTCTTTTGGCCTATGAAGTTATATTTTATGAATAGGTACAGGTCGCATTTTCAGGTAAACATGTATCGTAACAGTATAGCCGGAAGTGCTGGAAAATGACATTAACAGTTTGCATTCACGCCATCGGGAGTAATTACCATGGGCTTGCGATACAGATAGTTAGCCAGATCATTCCTTCCCCCGAAAACGTGCTTTTAGCAACCGTCTCTATCATGAAGGCATTAACAGTGCTGTGTGCAAATTATAGCCTTTAGTATTTAGCATAAATTGTGTTACCTGACCTTATGTGACAGAGGTATTCGGGCGAGTAATTTATTTCCTAAAACATTGCACTAGGCTGCATTTAGTCAGTGAATGTTGGTTAAAAACAGCCATGAGACAAATAGCGATGTCAATCTTATTGCCACTCATAGATCAACTGTAGGCTCTCCGATTTGTTTAATAGATTCTAGGCGTCCAGAGATGGTTCTGGGCTTCGTAACTAAATTCCAGAAACTTCGAAGATGTACGAGTCTTAACTCGATTAGATTCTTGCTCACTCTTAAAATTAGAGTTAGACTCCGAATCATCGGAAGCAAAGCTAGAAGATACATTTGAGATTCGTCGGACACCATCTTGAGTAAATCAATAATGATGAATAGTTAAACGAAAACAATTAATTGGGTCTTTACAAGGTTAGGTGACTAACCTTGTTGTTACCAGCGACAATAACAAAAAAGAAAAGGAACCAAAGGGTGTAAACAAATGGTCAAAAAAGATTGAATATTTAGGGTGCCACTTGTGAAAAATGTTAAGCAAATTTTAATTAAATTATTTTACCGTGCATACTGGATTAGAAAAAAGCAATAAACAGAATTTGTGTTATTCAGTGAAATATCATACCCAATTCAGTGTTATGAAAAAACATTTTTGTAAAACAAACACAATTAAGTTATGTGACAATACTGAATAAATGTCGGAATCCACGTAACTTATCACTACCCACACCCTAGACTTGCAAATCTTCTTAACAAATTTGGAATTCGAACGGTGGTTAAATATTTTCTCCTATAAAATTAAATCTTGCTCTAACACAACCACTGGCGAAATCACGAGGTAAACGCTGTTCAAGTTCAAGTACAAACAAATTAACTCCTGTTATATCGTTTCAAAGCTAATAACCTTCCTTTCGAACAACATGTTAAGCCCATATAGCCCATGGTACACCCAATAGCTAACATAAAACATTAGCAGATTTCCCGACTTGTATATGTGTCTAAAGGAAGATAACGGCTAGCATCGATTCGCCGACATTCACCATCGTGTTCGTATTGTAAGGAGAGCCATTAAGAGACAGCTGACCGACTACTAGGATAATAAGATCAATTCATGCCCGACATCTGTTGCTAAGAATCATTGAACCTAACGCTTCAGGTGTATAACTATCTGTAGACGCTTGTTCCATTAAGGCTATGAGGCTTATTCTATTCCTATAATGTCATGGCAGCCTTGGGGCTTATTCTGGTTTTCATCTGTTAATCTTACATTGGCTGCGAATGTTTGCGCGTATCTATTTCTCAACTCAACCACACACAACTTAGTTGAATATGAAATTTGTTGTCACAGTTAAAGTAAAAGTGTTTTGCCTACGAGGATCGTTTCACCAATGCAATAAAACACAAACAATGTGGGTCGGTTTCTGAAATCTACAGTTAAACACGTCATCCCATAACCACATTAAACCAATTTGTGCTCGTGTTTTGCTGGTGTCGAAGACCAATCTTGTCAGCAAGTTCCCACAATCATATCGTTCAGTTACTACAAAGAAAACACAAAATAATGTACGATATGCTAAACAAATAAATAGATAGGCCTACAACATAAACAAAAGTGGAAACATATATTTCCTTATCCGACGTTTTCGTATTTTTCTTACTCATTTATAATAGCAGTATTAAACCATACGATCAAGGCGAAAACACATTTGTGTTGCCGAGCTGTTTCGTGTGGTATCGTCGCCACTGAACAAGCACTGACAATCTGTTACGTGACATCGTCGCAACTTTTAGGTAAGATCAATAAGTGTCATATTAATTCCTAGGACTATTAAGTTACCTTTAGATTAAAGTCTCGTTGAAAAAGTACATTCTATGCGACTAGGTATCAGGACTTTACATAATAGCTGTATGATATATTACTGACTTCATTTGGTCCATTCCTGTAACTAACTGTTTTAATCCAAGCAACTCTCCATTATGATGGTTAAAACATATAAAGCAATTAGTATAAAACCTTAGGCCGTCGAAGATGCATTCTGTTACCAATCCAACCCTGGAAGCATCCAATGATGTTTGAATAACAGAAGGAAAAAAATAATTCACGAAAATCGATGTGTTCTTAAACTATTTATGTGACTCGGAGGCATCTTCATCCTCTGATCACTCAACATTATTTGTGGGTGATTGTTCATTGAATTGTGGAACGTTTTTCCACTCAACCGGATTGTCCAATGCGAGAGAGCAAGTACTTAACATGTTTTGCTCTATGCGGCTGCAACTTGAAGTCATTTAATGCCCTATAAATGCTCAATGTCTGATCTGTTGACAATTAGAAAGTCTGAATTTTAAATCAGACCTAACATTCACTAAAATTAATAAATTCAACTTTCTTCCGTACACACCTCTGATATTTATGTTTTTCCATACAAACCGTTTTAGCAGCTGCTATATAAAATCAGTCAGCGCTGTTGGGAGGGTAGTAGGGCCTATCTTCCGCAATGAGAAATTAGTCCCATGTTCAGCTACAGTGGATCCGGTATTGCCGCACGAAACTTTCCTACCCGTATTGACACTAATTTGATTTTGATATTAACGCTACTTGTTCGCCAATAACTGTTCCACAATTACGATTGCAGATATCGTAAGATGGTTTTAACTGAAAGTGGAATGCTGATTGCAGATATCGTTAGATGTTTTTAACTGGAGGTGTTTTGGTGGTTGCATATATCATAAGAGGGTTTTAACTGAAAATCTTATAATGATTGCTGATTTCGTAAGATGGTTTAAACTTAAGGTGTTTTGGTGATTGCAGTTATCGTAAGATAGTTTAAACTTAAGGTGTTTTGTTGATTGCAGATATCGTAAGAGTGTTTTAACTGAATATGTTTTAGTGATTGCAGATATCTTAAGATGGCTTTATTTGAATGTGGTATGCTGATTGCTGATATCGTTAGATGGTTTTAACTATAGGTGTTTTGGTGATTGCAGATATCGTAAGACAGTTTTCGCTGAAAGTGCTTTGGTGATTGCGGATATCGTAAGATGTTTTTAACTTGAAGTAATTTGCTGATTGAAGATATCGTAAGATGCTTTAAGGTGAATGCGTTCTTGGTAATGAGGATATCGTTAGATGGTTTAAACTGAAAGTGTTTTGGTCATTACTGATATCGTAAGATGGTTTCAACAAAAGGTGTTTTTGCGGATTGCAGAAATCGCAAGATGGTTTTTACTGAAGGTGTTTTGTGACTACAGATATCGTTAGATGGTTTTATCAGAAGGCGTTTTGGGGATTGCAGATATCATAAGATGAACTGAAGGTGTTTGATGATTGTATATATCGTAAGATGCTTTAAGGTGAAGGCGTTCTGGGTATTGATGATATCGTTAGGCCGTTTAAACTGAAGATGGTTTGGTGATTACTGATATCGGAAGATGGTTTTAACTGAAGGTGTTTTGGAGGATTGCGTAAATGCAAGATGGTTTTTACTGAAGGTGTTTTGTGATTAAAGATATCGTTAGATGGTTTTAACTGAAGATGTTTTGCGATTGCAGAGATCATTGATTTTTTTTACTGAAGGTGTCCTGGTGAATGCATATATTGAAGATAGTTTTATCTGATAGCGTTTTGGTGATTACAGATATCATAAGATGGTTTTAACTGAAAGTGTTATGCTGATTGCAGTTATCGTAAGACAGTTTTTACTGAAGGTATTTTGGTGATTGGAGATATCGTAAAATGGTTTTACCTGAAAATGTTATGCTGATTGCAGAAATAATAGGGTGGTTTTAACTGAAGGTATTTTCGTGATTGCGGATATTGTAAAGTTTGTTTAAACTGAAGGTGTCTTGGTGATTGCAGATATCTTTAGATGGTTTTAACTGAAGTCGTCTGGTGATTGCAGATATCGTAAGATGGATTTAGCTGAAGGCGTTTTTGGTATAGATGATATCGTAATATGGGTTTAACTGAAGGTGTTTGGGTGATTGCGGAAATCGCAAGATGGTTTTTACTGAAAGTGTTTTCTGACTGCAGACATAGTTAAATGGTTTTAACTGAAAGTGTTTTGGTGATTGTAGATATCTTTAGATGGTTTTATCTTAAAGTGTTGTGGTGATTGTTGATATCGTAAGATAGTTTTTACTGAAGGTGTTTTGGTGATTGCAGATATCGTAAAATGATTTTAACTTAAGGTGTTGGTGCCTACAGATATCGTCAGATGGTTTTAACTTAAGGTGTTTGGTCATTGCAGATGTCTTAAGAAAGTTTTGACTGAAGGTGTTTTAGTAATTGCAGATATCGTATGATAGGTTTGACTGAAGGTGACTTTGTGATTGCGGATTTTGCTAGATGGTCTTAACTGAAAGTGTTATGCTGATTGCAGATATCGTTAGATGTTTTTAACTGAAGGTGTTTTGATGATTGCATATATCATAAGATGATTTTAACTGAATGTGTTTTGGTGATTGCGGATATCGCAAGATGGCTTTGACTGAAATGGTTTTGGTGATTGCGGATTTTTTAAGATTGTTTTAACTTGAAGTGTGTGTGATGATTCCGGATATCGTAGGGGCATTTTGTCACCAAACGTCAACAGTGCCAAGTCGCAAAATAAGTGAATTATCCTTGAGTAAACAACAATCAGTTAAACAGACTCAATTTACAATAACAGGAAATTTGTTTGGAACAGGACGTGCGGCCTAATAGAAAAAAAATAAGTAACAGTTATTTTTTCTCAGTAAAGGTCAACATTTTAGATCGTTCGTTGTAGCCAATCATTGTTGTCTCTTTTGTTCTTGAATTGTTATACAAATAGTTAAACAAAATATGTCTTTTACATATTAATGGAGATAAATGTATAAACCTTATAACGAAAGGTAAATTATCGACAATAAATATGATGCCTTCTTTAGTATAGATAAATATTAATTATTACATTTATTCTTCATTCACTTGGTGCTTAACCAAGTTCATTTGTTGGTTTTTAACGTTGTACTAAATCGTAATAAGAAGACAAATATCCTAGTGACTCGGATTAACATTGGAAAAACCCATTTCCTGACACTCTAATCACCGGAACAAAATAACCTGTAAGTCATGTGATCAAAGAGGTTTCACGAGATTTGTCCAGTTCCGGTCACAAGCGCCTAATATCTAACTTATAACATGGACAAGGTGATTTAAAAAGATTAAAAATGCCTTGTCCAGGTAATTCTGCGCACAAAACAAAAGAAAAACCTTCCTGAAAGACCGAAATTCAAATCGTACCGCCAGAGTTCCACGCATGTACTCGGAAGTTACACAGAAACGAACAAGACTTACAGAGCCTATTAAAAAGGCACCACTTGCTTAACTTTGATACAACTAACAAGTCTTTTTACAGAGTAGATCGGGATAGCATATAACTGTATAGAATAACAGACAATAAAGGAACAATATTAATTGGATAAGTTCCCATTCACAACTAGACCAAAGACCTTAAGAATGTAAGTCAATAGCTGCAAAACGGCACCAAATTGGGTTTTTACACTGAGGCTTTGCAGCCATACTGACCACCATGTCAGTGTACACTGTATAATTACAGAAAGTGGTGTGTTACAACTATAAATGATCCCCAGAAGGCTTCTACACTAAATGAAATATTATTCATAAATGTCCAATTTTGAAGCTTAAAGATTTGAAACAAAGAAATAAAATTGATATGGGTTGGACGACATTCAAACCTGGATTTTCCGCCCCATACCACTTCTGACATCTGCTCCCTTTTGATTTTTCCCTCCAATCATTTTCCCCTCCAATCATTTTCCCCTCCCTCCCTCTCTGCCCTTCACCATTCCCCTTAGCACAAACAAATATTCCAATATGCATATATGATAAGGATATGACTGCTGAGATATCCCTTTGAAATTGGGAAAAACATATGGATATCTACCTGGGAATGAATTATCAGTTTGTTACTCAATTTCTGGTAAATGGATTGTTTATTCTGCGTATGTGTAAAGGAATAAGTGCATAAACGCACCAGGAGTATTATGAACCCCCCAAAATGAATGGTTCACACATGCGCAAGGGTTGAAGTCTCGGAGATTTGCAGATAAAATTCGCAAATACTATTAAGAATGTTGCCATCGATCTCTACGTCGGGACAGTTTTCATCAGACAGGTGGGCGGTGGAGAGAAATCAGTCTCGGTCAACCTCTATATATAACACAAGTCAGTAGTCTCGATGTGCTATTCCTAAATTGTATTTACAAATTGAATTTGGAGCAACAGAGAAAAATACCCCACGACTACTAATAGCCTACTTCTCCTTAAAGTGGGCGACTTTGGCTTGGGGATTGAAAATAAAACACATGAGAAACACAAAAAAAAAGATTTTGAGATTCACGTTAGTTTAAAACACTAAATATGTTTTGACTTAAATATGCGATATTTGCGGCTAATCTATAAGGCTAAAAACTAACCCACTTTTATGAGAGCAAATAAAGCAGTTGCTAAACATTATTTATCATTTACATCAAGAATTGTCAGTATAATCATTTAGAACCTGGCTTTCAGTTTCTGACGAATATGATATTTATTCGTTAATTTTATTCTCTCGACTATATTACCATTCCGAGGGAATTTTAAAGCTGTGAACATTTATAGTAATAAAAAAAATCTTTACACTGGAAATCCACATTTTTTCATTTTGTAAACCATTATAATTAGACGGATTGTCTAATTAAAGAATTTAATGAGTATTTTTGTTATTATCCAAGTTGTTATGACGACAATCAACCATCCCTGATGCTACATACATGTATCTGACTTGGTAAAATGACACGAGAAGAGCCGCATGGGCTGAATAAGTCTGCCAAAACAGATTTGCATTCACCAATAAATCTAAACGTCAAAACACACCAGACATTGATGCAGAATAACCAAATTCCTTCCTGTTCATTTTTGTCTCATTATTATTTGCTGCACTGAATCTGATTCAATTATTTGTTCAGTTTTCATTTGAATTAAGTATGGCTAAAAGACTTTGTTGTATTTTGTCCTCCAATGAACATATACTTAAAGTGATGATTATCACGTTTATTAACATTTACTAACTATTTAATCTGTCGAATTTTAGACCCAATCATATTTATAACCCAATGGGATTTTATTTCATATTAGACACAGTTAGGCCTGAAACCCTGGAATCACAGTTCACAGACACTTTTTCTTTGATAAAAATATTACTATTTCACTGACAAAAACTCAATTCAAGTTGTCATCAACTCTACTAAATATTTTATTTTATGCAAACGTGGACAAATTAAGAATGATTATTTTCGATCTCGGAAAAAAAATGTTTGACTTTTAATAAGAAGGAAAGCATCAAATATAGGTTGGATACTTAAATGTTCAGAGAAAAAGCACATGCTCTACCAAAATTAGAGCCCTTCATGTTTACGTTTATTTATGTAATCTGCCCAACATCATTCGCCTTTATTATTTAGTTTGGAATTTACACGTCGTTTGGGTCATTATGAACCACGTAACATCAGCTAATTAGGAGTTATTTTGGACCACTAAAACCAGCAGCCATTCTAGGCGGCTTAATGGGGAAGGAAACGAAAACACAAAGTCATAATCAAATTATAGGCCATATCAAGTTGCTACTAAAACTGCTATTGTCTGTTTGTGTAGGATAACTCGTTTTCTGCTGAAATCCACTTAATCTGAACTATTGTATTAAAGTATAATGTAAGGTGGACTATTCATGCTTCATTTGTTTTAGTGATCATGTCACTGAAGTAAATCTATATTAACTTGTTGTGGATCAGATATATACCTGTGTTCTGTACATTTGGAGAGGTTCTGAGTAGTTTGGGTTATTAACACTTATTTATCCGCAAGAAATACATAAATAAATCATGGCACAAACAGTCCACCAGACATTTTACATACAATAGTTCGATTTAATCGGAACCAAAAAAATGAGGAGTCATTTTGGACCGCTAAAATCAGGAGTTAATATGGACCGCTTAAATCAGGAGTTATTCTGTACAACCTAAATCAGGAGTTAAGCTGGACCGCTTAAATCA
>JAVFBZ010166739.1:0-16964 GCA_032466195.1 Katharina tunicata
GCGATACAAGTATTGCCTGCAGCGGTAAATATACCGCTAATGGGCTAAAAAATGGCCTGTCATTACACTAAAGCCAATATTGGAGGTCACGGACGGAGCCGGAGATAGGCGAAGTTGAACTAGAATGTAAAACTCTGACGACTCGGCTACATTCAAGACACTTTCCAGAAATCGATAAATAAAATAACCTGCACCAATGTTACCAGCACCTGGAGTGATTTAGGGCTCTTCTTTTTAAATTCGTTTCTGAAGTTATCGCCAAAAGTTGGTGGTCGCTCGATCACGAAAAGAAAGTGTCTACACTGCAATCACCGAACAGCTACTTTCGCCAATGCACACGCGCATCACAAAAACTTTTGCTATATTTCTTATTTGAAAATTGCGCAATTTCTTCAGTCAAAGGGCGCGTCAGGCAAAAAAGGAGAATACCTGTCAGAAGTCTTGGCGATGCGCATTGGCGAAAGTGGCTGTTAGGTGATTGCAGTGTAGACCCTTTCTAACCGTGATCGTTGACCGCTAACTTTTGGTGATAACTTCAGAATCGACGGTTATTTCAGCAAAATGACAACGGATGTAAAAAGAGGAGCCCTAAATCACCCCAGGTGCGTAGAAACATTGGTGCAGGTTGTTTTATTTATCGATTTGCCGAAAGTGTCTTTCCTATCTTCCCCTATTATACATACAGTAGAGGGCTAGTCCAGCCTAGTGTAATGAGTTATCGTCGATTATACACTAGATACAACCGTCTGTGATCGGTGTCAAGCAGAAATTTCCAACTATAGTTATAGCTTACCCAGTTTTCGTGGATGAAATACGACTGTGTGGCGAACACATATCTTGTAAAATATGCAAGACTTTCAACCAACTGCGTTTTTTTTTTTCAGTTTGCTTAAAGACTACTTTACATATTTGACCCAATCATCACGGTGTACACTTCTACAACAGTTACAGTATTTTGCTCTCTTGGAAAATTAATGTCACTTTAGTGTTGAGATTGCCTACCAGTCCAAGAAGCTCAGACGATAGTTTTTGAGTTATTTTCTGTAAGGCGTTATCAAAATTTCAGAAAAGCCAATGGTTTGAGTTACTCAGGCTATGTTGAGAAATAATATAATATACTGCCCATAACCTTATAGGGTGTTTGCTGTTATTAAACAAAGCAACAATCAAATAAACAAGAGTAAAACAAAATGATTATTTTTTAAACATTTTTTTTTATAAGCTGCTTAGCAAAAAAAATGTTATAAACACATTAAAAAGTTCTAAAAAAAAAAAAAGTAAACTTCCTAATAATTATTGGCCTAAAATGGCTCAAAATGCATTTCCAGCAATCTAGGACCCTTTGGCTTACGGGGCCTTGGCAGGCCCTGGACTCCGGCCTATTTTTGCTATGGCTCTCAATTTGGACACCCTCTTTTTAATTCCTAGCCTAATGCCTGTAAAATTGGAATGTTTTGATGTAGGATCTTTGATTATCTCCTTTGTTTTGATGATTTTAGGCATGAAGAAAAGCATATGTATCTTTAGGTTTAACAATATTTCAGTACTAATACATTTAAGTGGTACTTGTAATGCCTGTATTGAAAAAGTCACTATTCATAACAAGACTGCAATTTATCCATTTTATTGAGAATGGTAGCTGATTCAACAATCCATTTCTTTAATTTGTTTGGCTGTCTAATCAAACCAATAAAACATATTTTGATCAAGTGATATAGTCATATCTGATATACCTCTAACAATGACAGGGTTTTGTTTCAAAGAACCATAAATTCTTAGCTGTCTAACTGTACATGTAAGTTCTTGAGTATGGCGGATTGTTGGGTGGGAGCCTCTGTGCTCTGAGCTAAGGGGCACATGATGCTGATATGTTGTTTTGTTAATGTTTTGTCCTCTCTTGCATGTTGCCAGCGTTGTTTATGATGGTTTTCTTCACCGATTAGGCTGTAACGCTGTCATATAAGTATGAAATAATGTTGTATGGTAGTACATATATTACTTGTATGTCTTGCTTTTGACTCAATAATATTGTAGCAGATGTTAAATTTGTCTACATCTTTTCCTAAAGTTTGCTGACATGAAGAGGTAGTCAGGATATTTAGGCATAACTAAATGGTGTTTATTCATATTTTTTATTTAGGTTTGTAGAATCTTGTCTTAGCTTTAACCAAATATTGTTTGTTTTTTTTTCTGTCGTATTGTAAAATGGTATGAAAGTGTTAGTCTAAGTGAAAATCAAGCATCCATTTGCAGTATCTGATGTGAATGAGATTCATCCGGCCTATTGTTTACCGCAGGTTATTGAATGGGAGCCTCCTGTGCCCTATTGTAGCGGAGCTAAGGGGCATCATAAAGCCAATATTTTGTGGTGTCCAGTTTTTGTCCTGTAATTGTATTCTGTTCTCTAAGGTGTTTTTCCGGTGGCTGCGGAAAACAAAAGTTGGGTTTTACTAGGTTTCCTCCGGTTTTTCACAATACAACGTCGCCGCAAAATCATATCAGTGAAGTGGGTACGACATTAAACACAGAATCTATTTGTGGTAAAGTTGCTGGCGACTTGAAAGGGTCTCAACTCTCAAGTGTTTCAACCTCTGTCCAGATTCCTCCATTAATCAGCGGTGTTGTACAGGCGGAATACATGTAATCATTAACTTACAGGTGGCAAACACCTATCTAACCAAACAATTTTCCTTAACAAAACAAGGACAAACAGCTATGAGATACGACACCGGTAGATTTAGCTGTTTCATGATAACCTGGTCATACTCTGTGTGTCGGGGCAGGTATGAGTGGTAAAGCTTGAGTAGTGGTAACACCCAACGAAGAAAATTGGCCCACAGATATTCGAAGAATAATGAAACTGAAGCGTTCTGTCAACTGATAAACTATATGTACTTTGACAAGTACCGGGGAGATTATTGTTTCATGTACAATATAGTGTTATTAAAGATTATTGATTACTTATACCACATACATAGATATGTGTTTTATTACACTAACATGCATACACAGTGAATATGCAAGTAATTAATCATGTTTTATTAGTTGTACTTGAAACTAAGCTTGTTGATTCATTAAAGTTAAAATATTGTTTGGTCTATTTTCACCGTTAAATACATGTATGATAGAATGGAATTATTAAAAAAAAAAAAATCAGTTGAAATATACATATCATCTATAATAGGCCTATAGACTGAAATCTTGCTCTGTAAGTAAACATATATAAAGTTGTTATCCATTAAGCCTTGAGTTAATTGTAGTTATGTTTAAATTTTTACTTGCCTATCGAACAACACATTGTATCAGTTTAAATTGACCGGATTCTGTCTAATAATAGATAGATTGGTTGTGATTAAAATATTCTTGATGTTTTTTTATATCTATATTTTAACATGTGTATTTATTTTTTAAATATAATTTTAGATGAGGTGCTAATTTGTAGGTTTTAAGATTATTGATACATGTATATGATGGGTTGTCTCCCTTCAACTGATCTGGTTACCTTTGGTTGTAAGTTGAAATATATTACTACAGACCATTTCCTATTTGCATAAAGCTAATCTAGAACTTTACTTTTCTTCTTCTTTAAAATGAGATAATGTAATGTGAAATGAATATTTGTAGTTGAAATGAAGGGTCCTGATAAGATTATTTGATTATTGTACAATAGGAAGGTACTGCTTAATGAAATGCATTTTAGTAAACAGTCTTTACATTTTATATTCAACTTAGTTATCTTCCACGTTATTTTTACAATGCACTGTTTAATTGACTATTTTTTTACTTACATTGTAGAAAATATATATAAGGTGAGTAAAAGCAGAGCTGTGTGCAAGATTTGGAAGATTAATTATTTACGAAGCATTTATCAGCTATTTGTAATTACCCCACAGCCACACATTTTTTTGTATTTATTTTGTTTTACTTACCTGTATGTACTTCGATGAAAAAATACACCAAAGTTTATATAACAGACTCAGCTAGGGAAGTAAACTTCAGTAAGTCTTATGTTGAACATCAGGACAAATTTGAGAACTAGCCTAATATTTCGTGTAACTGTTTGTATTAAATAATATATGAAATCTCAGCTCATTGTTTTAGAGATTTCAGAATGTTTTATTTGTTTGGTTGTTTGCGGTGATGGTGATATTGTGTTACTAATATACCTTCTTTGAGAGGCATTTAGAAGCTGGAAGGTAATAGAACACAGACACATTGTTATGGATAACAACAAGTTGTTATCCATAACAATGTGTCTGTGTTCTGTTACTAATATAGTTTGTGATTGTGGTCAATTTGCTCACATGGTAATATTAGTTTGGTAGAGAGGTTAACCGTTTGGTAAGTCTCTGTAATGAAGTGATAGTTGTTTTGTTTCTTGTTTTTAGCGGTCAGCATTCGTACAGTAATACTGTTAACTTATTTTACCAAACTTAATTTTAGCAACTCCCATGATATTTAGCAGAAGAGTTCACTGAAAATAAAGGTGAACAGATTGTTCTAATGAATTGTTTCAAGTACGGTAAAGAAGCTATCCAATGGAACTGCACAAAAAAATTAGAGGTTGCATGGAATCCTAAATACTTTCTAAATTTGTTGAAACCTTAATGTAAATCTTAGGTTTTAGTGTCACAATTCATATGTTCAAAGTCACAGAAGAAATGTTATTTTATAGGACTGAGTTTTGTTTGGACTGCACTGAAATGAAATTTGGAAAGATAACGAATTGGAGAAATGTTGACAAATAAAGCTAAGCTTAAGATTTTTGGTTAACAGAAGGTGTAACTCAGAACACAGATTACAAACACAATGCTCTCTTCTAAAGACGTTTGTATTTACTCCGATTGTGTTGTGATAGTTATTGTTAATGAGCCATTTAAATATTATTTTTTTGCTAAAACTGCTGTGAATTAACCTTGTGAAAATAACCTTGCCTTTGTGAGCTATGCATAGCTAATATATTTAAATTATTTTGTACAATATCCAAGTTTGTATGTATGTATACCTATGCAATATTTCTATAAAATGTTCTGATAAATTTTGTCTTGAATGATTTCTTTAGATCCAGCAGTCACTTTAGTCCTCGGTTGTTTCAATATTGTACTGCTAAGTTCCTCCATTGTACCAGTTGTACAGTAGGTTCTAGCACCCTTGTTGACCTCTGGGATAGGTTGCTCAAACTATAAGCCATTGTGGTAAGATGTCACGTCATAACAGACTTTCTTTGTGACGTTACAAACTTAAAAGTTGAGTTTGAGCAACTCAGCCCAGGTATATACATGTAAGTAAGGAAGTTTCTAGAGGCTGTGGAGATGATTTTTCGAAGTTGCGTCTAGGTTTGCATTAAACATTACCAATACAAAGTAACAAATATTCTGGAGTATTACATGTATCCATTTTCATAAAGCACCTGCAAGGCTATCACATAAATGAAATATCCTTTGGTTATGTTGGTGTCTCTGTTTGTTTGGTGTTTAACGTCGTACTCAAGAGTATTTCACCTATATGACTTATTATTAATTTGCGTTGCCAGTGTATGGTGGAAAACAGAAGCAACCTCGTAAAAAAACACCCCGCGAACTCTTTAAAACTTCCCTTTTATACTTGGTGTTTCATTAACCACCATTAACAAAAAAATTAAATTTTAGAAAATGTTCTTTTATTTTTTGTGCACACAAACATGGATATATGGGTGGTTACATGTGACCATGGTGGTAGGGAATTTCCATCACCATGAATGTCATAAGAGTCAAACACACTCAGAAAACCCAAACTTTGACCGGACAAGTGACCATCTGAATGTATAACTATCTACAAATCTGCACACAAACCCTTTTTTGTGTGTTTTGTCCTTGCCGTGTAACTAGGTTACGACTGAATACTAAAATAAGCTTTATGACAACATTAAAATACCAGCCAAACAAGACAGCATTTCCTACAAGGCTGTATTTCTACTAATGGTAGCCTGAATAGATACTAAATGAAAGTTTCACTGCTTCAGGACCAGCATATACTTCTTGACAACCAATCAAACTTTATTTTAAAGCATTTCTGAAAACCACAAGAAAACAAAAGGCCAGCAACAAATTCAACATGAGGATGCTTTAATTGAAATCGTGAGACATGAAGCATTTAAAAGCATATGACTAACAGAATGTTTTATAATTGATGTACAATTTAACAGTTTCTTTCATAAAATATATGCTAGACAGGATATAATAACTTCAATATGTCTTGTGAATAAGTACCAAATTATTTGCGATGCTAATATTGAAAAAAAGTTTGTTTTTTTTTGTTTTTGTTTTCAACTTATCAAATTTTATCAGAGAAAGTTTTAAAACCTAACCAAAATGTAGCTACAATATTTTCTGGGCCGTTCAAGTAAAAAAACCTTGAAGGTATAAGATGCACATTTTTGTCACTGATAATTAAAACTTGCATTCTTCTAATTCTTTCTTGCATGGAGACAAAAGAAACATGCCAACAAATATATATATATTTGTGTGTGCATCCTTGAAAATAGGCTTAATATAAGTCTGCAACAAAATAAGCTCATGCCAACTTCACTTGCCTGGAAAAAACATATGAAGCATTCTTTGAGACAGAACTTTTTAAAGAAACACCTCTCGTTTCAAACATCATCAATTTCTTACCAAAAACCAGCTGAAATTACAGAATAGAATATTTTTGGTTTGTCAACTATATTAAAGTTTCTGAAGAAAATAAAAATAGCACAACTACTTAAAGCAATTACCTGGTTACGAATATTTTATTTTGAAGAAAAAAAGTCTCCAATTTGACGAGTTGAAGTTTGTTTTGGGTTTAACAACAAGTGCAGGAAACCACTTTTAATGACAATGCAACACAGAAGACACTACAGTACAAAAACAAGACACCACAACAAATCAGCCTTCTAATGCCCCTTACCCAAGGCCACAGGTGGGTCCCAAACCACCACTCGTGACAATTTGAATTATAATCTAATTAAGCTTTATTACATTGTGATTAAAAAAAAAATGGAAATAATCCTTGCACTAAGTCACCAGTTAAGAAAAGAATATGAAAAAAAACCCCACTAAAAACTGTCCATCAACAGTGTTATCTTGAGTTTTTTGGTGTGGTGGACAAGCTCCGATTGGAAACTGCTGGACTGTTGGAGCGAGAATGGCGGTGTTGTTTACTGGCATTAGGAGTGAGAGAGCCAGACCTTGACCGAGTTCTCCGTCTGTCAACAAAGTTATATATTATTTTTTAGTATTATTATTTTATAGTTAAACATATAAAATTCAAACAGCCAACACATTTTCTTGAACTGTTTAAAAAAAAAAAAACTGTCCAAATGTACTAAAAACTACATATACTGTTCAAGTTCATGATGTAAATACATGACTGCTTATTAAAGACAACTAACAAATTACATTACATTACAACCCTTGGCGGATCAAACGTATAAAAGAAGAATGTACAGTGGCGCCCTCTGTTCAATGAGGTGATCAAGGTTAGAGTAAATTCCCCATTTTTAAATTACATTTAACCAACCAAATTGCGCTTACAACGTTCGAAAAGTCAATATGGCATCACCCAAACTACTCGATCAATAAACTCACATAAAATTTGTGAGATATTTAGTTTTCAAAAGTTAACAGAAACTGAACGCAGCTCTGTAACGATCCGAAAACATTTACAATATCGCCTTAAAAAAAAAAACATCACAAGACAGTCCCTGCAACTTTCATTATTGACACTCGCACCCTTTTCGACTATAGTGGAGTATTCCCGTAATGTACTATCTGATTGGTGCCTACAAGTTTCGAGGCAGCCAATCAATTGCATGGCTTTATATTCTGGTTTTAAACCCTTGATCTGCCAAGGGTTGTAATAAAGAGTAACTCAGAATAAAACCCTTGGTAAGCGAAGATGGGACAGGACCTACCTTTTGTTCTTTCTCTCTTTATCACTGTCAGAGCTGTCTGACTCAGAGTCTGCGGAACTAGAACTGGAAGAGGACCCGGAACTGGAGCTATCAGACATTAGACCAGTGGGGGTGTCCAAATCAACAGAATCAGCTATCTTAGCCAGCTCTGGCTTCTCCCTCTGAAAATATTGGATTGCTTCATTTATTGCTACATGTACAGTGTAGGTGTAAGTTTTTACTCAAAGTTATTCCATAAATCTCATAAAAACAGAACCGCAATGTTCATGCCATCTATAGACTACTGTCTTTCAATACTTGACAGACAGCCTGGACGTTTGGCAATATATTGCAGAGCGGTCTGAGCCATGGCATTAGAAGTTATTTTAGATGCGCAAACTTCAATTTCAGTTTGTATTTGTAAACATACAACATCATGGCATTCTTTTTTATATTGTTTTGAATTAGCTGGAAATTGTTGAAAACAATGTACAAAATTGTAAAGCAGACATGTTATATAGCATAGATTTGTGTACAACCACCAATGGGAGATAATTGGATTTACCTGAAGAACTCTGTACCATTTTTTGGAAAGCTTTGGTCGTCCTCGGACTGTTTTGTGCCACACAATGGGAAAGTTGGTGACACTACAGAAGTTTTGTGTAACAGCTATAGTGTCATCGAGGTTAAGTACCACGTGCCACCAACCACCAGGAACAAATACAGTCTCCCCAGGACCCTGCACAATTTCCAACTGAAAAAGAAACAAAGACATACCTAGTACAGCTGATAATTACTATCTCTACTTACACCATCTAAGTCTAAAGCTAGATATTTGTATACCGTTGACCGTATTAGTTGAAACGACATTCACTACAGCAAGCTGCTAAACCAAAATGAAGTTATGTTACGTGTAATTCTGTCACTGAGTATATGGGCTAGCACATAGAAGTATATGCAAAGAAAGAGTCAGCTCTCAGACATGGAAGGTGGCTTGATGAATCAGGGTTGGGTCTATGGTCCCGTTACGTCCTTTCAAATCAAATAAAGGACTTAAAATGAAGGTACCACTAGATCAAAACATCAGACATTTATATTTGGTCTATTAATGGCCTGGTACTTATAATCACCTACTTTGGAGAAATAATATTGCGAATAAAGGCCGATAATGGCACCTATATCTGCTTACGTGCAACTTTATCACAATTTTTAATGAACTATGTTCAGACTGTCTATTTTTATTGAACGTTTGTGCTGTATGCGAGGTTTGCAATTTTTTTATGTTCTTTTTTTTTTTATTATTTTTTTTTTTATTTATTTATTTATTTATTTATTTATTTATTTATTTATTTATTTATTTATTTATTTATTTATTTATTTATTTATATGTGTTTTAAAATGTCTGTTCATTTATAAATTGATATATCATTAAAATATTATTATTAACTTTGAGGAAACCACCCATGGTGCCACTGGCAAGATCAAAAGAGGATAAAGAACAATCTAACAGAACATCATAACATATGGGCTTCATGATGCGCCTCATCTGAAATAGCAACATGGTACAGTAAGCTCGCTATGACCTTGCGAATGCAAGTGTGTAGTTTTTGTTGAAAAGGAAAACATGTGTGTACATGAACAGTTAAAAAAAAAATAAAAATTTAATCAGAATCCTTAAAAAAACACCCACCAAGCAATCATCTTGGTCACAGTTATTAGTCCACACACAGATTATAATTGGATTTCCAGTAAAGGACCTACCGGTTGACAATCTTTAGGCCATGACGGCAGCTGTGTTTTAGGATACACCATTTTAAACCAAGTAATTGCTTCGTCTCTTTGTTTACCACCTTCCTGAGATGTGACCTTTAACAGGTCTTTAGGCGTATGGGTCGGGAAAAGGCACCATCTAATTATAAATTAAATCAAAACAATAGCAGGTTAAGCAAATTTCTTTCAAATTGTTTTTTTGGGGGGTTTCTCTTGAAACCAAGTGACTTGAATGATAATGTACACAGGTCTAACACCAATGGCTTAAATGCTGATTAAATAATATGAAGCTAGATTCACCAACAAGTTAAACATTTGATTATTTCTTGCTGCACTTCTATTAAAGGGTGTCAATATAATGGGTTAAGAAAAAACACACTTGACTGTGCGTCATCACTGGCAACTAACATTTGCAAGTGGCATTACAAGAACTTGATGCAAACATGTTGCAATATCAAAAAGAACCGTACAAGACATCTTCAGTCCACACAATTGTGGTTTGGTTCTGCCAGTGAACGTCATGGCAGAGGAAGCTGAAGCCAGACATTACTAATAGAATAGACGATCTGAATTAAGTACAATGACAATTAAATTACAACTGACATATGACTGACCTTTTATGTCCACTGACTACAGCATTCCAGGCACTTGTCCCTAGAGGGTCTATATGAATGCCAGTCCCTGAACGAGCAGGTCCCATCACAAACCACCTGCGTCATCAAAATAATCATTACATTCTTGTTAACTGACACAGATACATAGTCACATGACAACATTGTGTTGCTGGTGTATAACCAAGACACTTCACAAAAACCACCCTGCAATCTTCCAGCTACTTTTAATCTGTTCTATTCACTGTGTCCTTCCAGACAGAACTGTGATTGTTTGATTGAGGTTTTACACCATACTTAAGGCTATTTCACTCATATGATGGTATGCCAGCCCAATGGGAACCTCACCAGGCGACGCTGGCAACACAGAAGACACTACAAAAAATGGACCGGACCAAAAACAGGACACGACCACAAATCAGCTTCAGAATTAGCTCATAGAGCACAAGAGGTAACTGGTTCCTGCCACCCAACCGCCAGCTGCTCAATAAATAAATAACAAACTAAATGGGCCACATCACAAACAGTATGTGCGAATAAAAACATAATATTTACATGAACGATTGTATCACTGACAGATAGTGTAAACTTAAAAAATGAATTAAACCTGAAGATAATCCATTGGCAATCCATTAGGAAAGTTTTCCTAACCAGGACAATTTATTACATTCAACATTGACTGTAGTTGTCGTCTATCAGAGAGATAACCCCTGACAAAATCCCTGATCAAACCATTAAAACTGTGCTTAATTTACAAATGACAAGTGTTTCTTGCTTTATGTAAAACTATTTTGTGTGTGTCGCTGCATGTACCTTTTATTAGAGACAGAACAAATTCTGCCACACTAGGTAACACAGACTATACTATCTAAGAGAACATTAAATTTGATTGGATAATATTAAATATTAATATATTAAAATAGTATTAAACACTGATCTTTATATAAGGATTTAGAAATCACTTTGGTAAATAAAAGTTTGGTAACTCAGTCAGACTAATGAGACTATATTAGTCCTTACATTTGGAACATCAAAAAATGAAAGTTATCACAAAGCACATTTTTTTTTGTTACCTGTATGGCGGTCTTCTACTCTCTCCAGCATATTGGAACAAATCATCACGAAAGAACTTTGGTATATCATAGTCTTCTAACAGCCGCTTCCTCTTTGGGTGCTTCACAATTGATGACAAATAAAAAGCATCTCCATTAAACAAAGCTCTGGTGATCAGCATTCCACACTTTTCAAGTTTCATATAACAGAAACTGACCATTAACAATTTCAATATGAAAGTTCACAGGGCTTCAACTGTCAGAACATGGTGCTCAAAGGTTATATGACAGCGCTGTATTCCAACAGTAGAAAGCGACTCTTTACACAACCATAAAATATGTAGTCACTTTAGTGTTTTTGCTGTTGGAAAGATAAAATTCCTCCAGTGCTAAGTATGACAGCATGAATATAATCTGGGATCATGCTGCCCTTAGCCAGAGGGCGCCATGTTTAAGATTATTTTGATCAACTATATGGCCAACCATATAAACCATTATAAACGCTTCAAAGATATTGTTGTCCAGTGTTTCCGCATAACTTGATACAAAAAAAAGAAGGTAAAAAGAAAATTCATAAAATTGATACATGCATTGTTAAGCACATCTGGAGAGATTTCATGGCTCAACTTTAACAGATTTAAAACATTGAATTAAATAAGAAGTGAACATGGTGAATGAAGTCTAGAGATGTTTTCTTGAGAGTACATTGTTTTGAGACTGATGTAACGTGTGTAGGTCCATTTTGAATACAAGAAATTTAGATAATATGCTTACCTCTCCATAACTACTATCAAAAATATACAATGGACTGTCATCATGGTTATGATGCATATACTCTATATAATATTTCATTTTCAACTTGACAGAATAGCCTTCGTCATCTTCTCCACACTTCATCTTCTGATTCCTGTACTTCTTCGTAAGTCTCTGAAAGTCAATTGAACATAGATTTAATTCACATAATTGGTCCATCCAGAGAGCTGTTATAAGGCCATAAAAAAAGTGTGTTTGCTTTAAGGTCTGTAGGGTTACGACAAACACAGATAATGTTATGCATGCCCTAACATTAAGAATTTACAATTATATCTGAACATTATCAACTCTTAAAGACATCAAACAAACAAACATGCCTCTAAAAGCCCTAGCTACATGTTGCTGATATATCTGCTATGGAAATACAAACAAACATGCTGTAAAAAACGCTTTCTTTTTGTTAAGGAAGCCATATTTTATAGAGATATGTTGCTTGTGAATGTAAGATTGCTACTAACACTTTTTACTGAAAATTCATGTAGTAAACATGGTAAAGTAAAATCAGTATCGCCTACTGGTGATAAAATAAATCACACTGTTGGTTGTGTTCCAAAAAAGGAATGTCATATGTGTTGATATTTATGATAAATCATATCGTGGGGTGAATAATGGCAATCAGAAGGAGCCAAATAATCCACAGCAAATGCCTATAAAACATTTTTGAATAAGATCCTATTTAAAAATTAAAAGAGGAATGGTCTGTTAAAGCCTTACCTCTTTTTTCCATTTTTCGTTACCTCTCCAGTGTTTTTGAACATTCGTAAGCACTGTTGGCTTGTATGGTTTTTCATAGAGCTCAATGAACTCTTCTAGGGATATCTTTGATCCATCCACTCTTTCCACCGTATCCTTAACAGTATCGGGGGATAAATCAAATGTTTCCAGATAATGGAACCGATGCCAGTCTGCTTCCCCGAGTTCTGAAACATAAGCAAGATTGATCATGTATTTAAACAATTTTATTTGGTTCGGGATTAACATCGCACTCAAGGGTAAAGCAAGACAAAAATTTTATTTTTTTTTCGCTAAATCAGGGTTATCTGGTGTACTCAAGGTTATTTTCCTGTTATGTAAGGTTATATGACAGAGCCACCCTCAACCACATTGGCAACAAACAGAAACAGGAACAGGACAGGACATTTTACAGAATGTTATATAAATATCAAACCAGCTTCCTAACACCCCAGTGTTCTATCCAGAAAATGTTCTCATTATGTAAGTAGAATAAACAGTTTACGGTTAAATGGTCATAAGTTAGAGTGAGGTTTAGTGTTGGGTCTAGGGTTAGGATTAGGATGGGGTTAGTTTTTAGGGTAAGTTTTATAAGGTTTAAGTATAGGTTTTAAAAGTGGCAAGCAAAAAAACAAACATCAAAGATCTAAAAATTGGGCTTTTGTACATTTTTTTCGTAATATTTTCTTGCCTCCTTGCTTTAATTTATAACATAGTCAATACCAATTTCCCTACATTTTTAATAGACCAAGAGAAAGAAGGCCCCATTTTAAAGAGAACCTTGAAAATGAAGATGCACAAGAAATGCCTACATCATGATTACTCGCCGAATGTTCCAGATCTTTGGCTTCGTTACAGGTCAAAGTTCATCGACTGGAAGCGCAAATAAACAGATCCAAAAGTAGGACTTTCAGCATATGGCCTTAAAGTGACTTTGTCATTTTATGTGCAACTTTAGTGCGATCCAGGTGGTCTTCAACTCCTGTAGTCTGATGGATGTTCTCTCATAATTTAGAACATTTGTTGATAATTGGTTTGCAATGTGTTCAAAGGAAAGTAAAAAGTAAAACAGTCACAAGACTGACAATGCGTGAGCACTGAGCAGGCATGAAAAGGACTATGAAGTAAACTGCATGTTGTTTCAATCCCTCCAATTGTCTATTGACCATATTGCTTCAAGTTCCTATGGTCTGAGCCAGTAGGACTAGTTAATAGTTTAGGTTGAGTTGTGTTTGCGGACAGTATTTCTGTGATTAGTTCTGTTTTCAATAATTATATTTATTCATGTAGGCATGGTAGGACATGATAATACTAAGACAGTGGCTTTAGCTGCACGAACAGTGCAGCTATTCGGTATGGATATTCTCCGGCTTCCACATTCAGCATCCTGTTGATAAAAACGCTCGGAAGAGCACATTGATACTGGCTTCTATTTATTATATAACATAGCTCACATAACGGTCGAGGTCATTTATTTCTTCCCTTAGGTGTTCGTTGTTGTTGTTGTTGTTGTTATGTAAACAAATTCACAACATACAAGATTGACTGGCCTTTTGTGCAGATTACCTGGTCTAGCTTTAGACTTCGCTTCTCGAATTCTTCTTTTACTCCTGTGATCCATTCAGGTTATACAATACACATTAAACAGAATAGTTACTCAAGGGACAGTGTTGATAGTTTCACTTTAATTTGCTTCGCTTTCACCGGAAAAAACAAAGCCGGAAATAACGTAATGGGTCGTCTGCGCCTCAGGTGGAAAAAGCAACACAAGGGAGGCGACCGTGTGACAGTTACCTCCCTTACACCGTAAATTGTCACAAATAACCTATGGAGGCCACCAGAACTATGAAGATCGATTAAATTGAATTATTTATATCATAATTTACCAATACAAATAATATGGAGCTCCGGGGCCGTGAAATAGACATTAAAAAAAAATATTCCAAATTATCTCATATTAACTCTTTACTTAGATTTATTATCTCAAGTTACTTCGATTTATCGATACCGTACCTAGACTTGTCCCAGTTTTTCAACTTCAAGTCGAAATACCATAATTAGTCCAGCAATGGACATGAACGATTTCTCGGCCGATAAGTACTTGTGTATTTCTATTTATAAATGACACATCATGCCATGTAATTAACGCTTCAAGAGTTTGCAATGGCGCTGATAATAAAACTTTAATCGGCCATTTGCGGCAGTGGCTACTGGTTTTTAGCATGCGGTGGTGTAGGTACCTTACCTCGTAACATTATAGTTTGAAGCAATCCCAAAAACTTAAATTACTTAAAGTTGTCCCCTTTACTAACAGTAGCCTACTATATGGCCACTACAAACTAATTAAGAGGGGACCTAGATCGAACTCAATCTCTCGTTACGCCTAATTGAGGGAGATCTCTTGAGATACAATATAGTCTAATTATAAAGAACATCGGAATGCATAGACGCTCGGCAATATAAGGGGATGTTATCAATGGTTTGCTCTATTAATAGGCATATTTTGTGTTATCTTCTATTCCTTTAAGTGAGCCGTTCGCTCCACAACAATTAATATTTCAGCATAGGCTAAATGAGAAACCATGTAGGCCTAGACTATTTTTATGAATGCCATATAAGAGATTTCAAACTATGTATTCGCAATACACTCTTTGTTGAACATTCGTCAGAGTTGTATATGTAGTTTATGAAAAATAAATAGTTTTTACCTTCCGCTTAAAAAAAGAACTAGGCTCTACAACTTTCAGTCCAACTAAGTGTGTCTGATTCATAATCTATGTAAAGTCTTTTCCAAACATACTGAGTATAGTTACCCCTATATAGTTGTTAGGGTCGAAAGAGTTTCGACTTGTAAATAAATTAAACATGATATATACCCATTGGAAAGAATCAAACCATTCTTCGTATGCTTCTCAATCTGGAGAAAGATACGAGCCTATTTTAGTACGCATCATACCTGTAAACCATTCTTGTTCAACATCTCCGGTACCTTCCGTCCCCTCCGCTTATGCAGCGTTTGTGTAATGACTGGCCATTTTCAACCCATTAGCGTTATATTTACCACTGCAGGCAATACCTGTATCGCATGTAGATAAACGTATCCTATAGGACATCAATTGCATTCCGGGCGAGAGAAAAAAAATCGACATAGAACAGGTAACAGCAAAAAAATATAACTATTTTGCATAACATTGGGTGGAAATGACCAATGCAACAAGAGGGTCAAGTCACGTGAAAGAGAATTTCTTCATAGGTCGATTAATCATGACAAGCGTCAGCAGCCTCGATCTCTATGACGTTCACAGCTGTAAAAAAAATGCCTATTACATACATAAGTCCGTCACCAAAGTGAACCAATGGACTATCTTAAACAAATGACCCGGAGATCACATCTCAGGAAATGTACGTCTCACAGTAAGGTTAAATGTTACGAATATAGGTAACTTATGCTATATCTTGCTGCATTCATAAACATTTCATTAAGTACACAACCAATGTCAGCATATTTGTTAGATTTTCAATGTCTTACAGCTCATTCAACATTCACAGCTTTTTCTATACTTTCGTTGCACTTAAGATTCTCAACATCGGAGTCAGCTGTAGGCCACTGTTGGTTCTATCAGTGATAAGTAAGTCGCTAAAACAGATGGAACTGCCCTGCTTAGAAATTAAATTAATATGCTTTCTTGAACTCGTAAATTTGAGTTATAATCAGAAGTGTATATTGTCTGCGTCTCACAATTCATTTAGTTGTTGTTTTGCTTATATAACATTTTCCAGTTTAATGGTTGGTTAGCAGAAGAGCTCATCCTGTTATTGGTAACTTTCATGCTCTCTGCAGCTGACATCCAGTGTCATGCCATGATGGTTAGCAAAAGAGCTCATCCTATTATTGGTAACTTTCATGCTCTCTACGGCTGACATCCAGTGTCATACCAGGATGGTTAGCATAAGAGCTCATCCTAGTATTGGTAACTTTCATGCTCTCTGCAGCTGGCATCCAGTGTCATACCAGGATGGTTAACAGAAGAGCTCATCCTATTATTGGTAACTTTCATGCTCTCTACGGCTGAC
>JAVFBZ010166761.1:0-16962 GCA_032466195.1 Katharina tunicata
TGTAAAATATTCATGATCTTTCTTGGAAGTCTTACTACGCTTTGAATTGGTATGTTATACAAACTAGCAAGCAGACAACGTGTGGACACACTTATGGGATGCACCCAGTCAACTGGCAAGAAGACGTGAGTTAGTGTATGGAGTATGAGTTCTTGACTGATTTAAACTTGCAAACAGAAGATACAGAGTGGTGCAGAGTGGTGCATCAAACTTGACAGTGAACGCTAAAACATAAATTGATATAACTGACATGTCGTCTCCCACACAAGCTGTAGTTATAGATATCTGAACATCCACTGAAATGTCTTTGTAAAATGAAAAGTGCTTAACTCATTACCATTAACCCGTTAATTAAGATTGAATGTGTGGTACCATCTTAAGTATAAGAAGGTGATAAGATGCATCTTCTCCACATTTCTCTCTCAGGGCCCTGTTAAACGATCTGCTGTCAGCAGAGAATCAATATCTCTTCTGCAATTGCTATGATAACAAATTATCTCATATGCTTTTTCTCTAAAAATGATATTAACTAAATTTAAACCTTATCAATGCAACTTTATATCTTTCGGTTATCCAAATTCATGTATTTTTCTATAATAGAAGGTTTGCGCTGAGGAAGTTGAGGCAAATTTTTTTGATCTTTAATAAGTCACACACTAAAATAGAACCGTATTTGCACGTCAGCAACGCCTACCTAATTATATCTGTTACCCAAGCTTTAGTAATGCTTACCAGTGAGCTTTTATTATTTCTATGTTTAAAAATCGCTAAAAGAAAAATGCAGCACCAGTCATTTCTGTTTAATACATTTCCCAAGTGTGTACGCTACGTCACAAATAATTTTAAAATGATGACAATTGCGGAACTTAGCCAACTATAGCAGTTAGTCGTTTTCTAATTTTGTTGGCTCAAAATACATACACATGTATATGAAGAGTGTTTAAAAATATGGATATACGACAATTAAAGAGAAATCCATTCATGCGAGAAGAAATGGTTATGTATCTAAATACAGAATCAGAGTTATTTAGCGTGTATCGACTGATGTTAATGTAGTGGAATTCTAGCACCATCTTTCCTATTTTTAAGCTTTTTCGCTGTATTGTTTAAACAAAAATGAAAGAAATACAAACGAAGAATCCTCGAGTCAGTCCAACGGATTTATGATCATAACGAAACACAAAATTAGGTTTTACAAATTAATTTGATTTTTTAGTGTAAGTACCAGGGAAAACAAAGTAATTGATAAACTAATTAACCAACTTATGCACAGATAAATAAAAATTTGTCCAAACCTAAAAAGTATTAATATTGGTAAATGAGTCTCTGAAATAGAAAGCGTATCTACTTATATGTGAAAGGACCTCTGGATTAATATGCACTGAAGTAAAATAGCTGGCGTTAAGATTAATAATTGAACAGCATTACTCTAGATTTCGTTACTGGTATAAAACCTATCAGGAAGAAAGCAGACGCTACTGAACACAATCGCAAGACATCCTTCCGACGGGGTCTTGTGACACGATCTGGTTTAAGCCGAAGAGAAATATCTGGACTGATATTTTGTAGTGATAAGAAATTGCTTGTTATAATCTTCTTAATACTTAAACCGATCAACAATATCTGCGAAGTATAAACCAAACGATCGGACTAATGTCTTTCGGTTATTTGAATCTCTTTTATATTAGTAGAAAACAGCTTTTTGGACATAACGCAAAAGCAATCCACATAACACGAAATAGGAAATCATCTGTATTCAATGGTACCAACTTCATTTATATTAACAAACAAATGAAGTCTCTGAGCATTAGTCTGAGATGTAAATTCCCCATCTAGTCCCCTGAAATAAATGATACTTTCAATCAATATTGAAAGCGCAAACTTGATCGATACAATTCACATTCAACAACACAAAATGCTCAGAAAAAACACCGTTGGACAGCCAACGCCAAACTCGAAGGTATATATATACTAAATATATATACTAAGTATGGAGCAGTAGGGTTGGTAAAGCGAAACTTGCAGATATCAGAATAAGCACTGACGACAAGGCATATGTGGTAATTGCTATGCAATGAGCACCAGAATAGTACATATGTACACGAAGGCTTAACTATCATGATATACAGTACTAAGTTGACGTATCATGTACAGTATGCATGCATTAACACTTCAAAGGTAACATGCGTGTTCTGTTTACTAGCTCCAATAACACACAATATAAATGACTCAACATTGGAAGTAAACGTGTTGTAGTGAGTGAAAATATAACATTATATACAGTCGTATAACAAAGCAAAAATAATAAAAAGTATGGTTACCCCGCCCAAATAAAACTGACACTGACATAGGCATTTGTACAGAATTTGTAATACAGAAATCAGACTGGGCAATAAGAGGTCTGATTAATTTGCGTGTGATTACATTGAAGGACTGAATGGTGGATGTTCAAATTACATTAGACAAAATTAATTCCCACAAATATCATCTGGTAACTAGGATTGACAGACGTTTCTCCAAGTATTAACACCTGCGTTGTTTTTACAGGAAAATTAGTTTATTAGGTTTGTTAGAGGAACCTAATAAACCTAATAAACCAATTTCCATGTAAAATCAACGCAGGTGGTGATCCTTGGAGAAACCTATGTCAATCCTAGTTACCAGATCATATTTGTGGGAATTAATTTTGTCTAATGTAATTTGAACATCCACCATTCAGTGTTTCAATGTAATCACAATGTAATTGCTGGGCTTCATCATAAATAGATGGATCAGCTTTAAAAAAGTACCTATTACTGTGACCCCATTTTAAGGCTGTAGGTCTTATGCTTAAATTCTAAGTATGACTTCTCCCTGACATACTCCAACATATACCCATTTGAAAAACGCAAACTGCGTCGGCACACTCCTATTCGAATTAATAAACAAGCTGACAAAATTAGCTGTTGCTTAGCTTTACAGATGACCTTAAAGAGCAATAGAGTGTTTACATTGGGATAGCAAAGTTTGGAGATATCAGCCATATCAAAAATACAGATCTCAGAAAAAAGAATAACAGAGATGTAAGAAAGATAAGACAAATTAATATATATAAGAAAACTCATCGATAAATATTTCAGAAACATCAAGCAATACAATTAAACTCTGAATCAGCATAAACAGTGAAGGCATTCATTGGTTTATTTTCAAACGTCAGGTTAACCCTAGCCTGTGTACACATCTACATGTGTACCAATATTTCATTTAAAACACAATTGTATGACGACGGCTTATGTAATTAAGTAGTTGCTAAATCGAACCTGTTTCATCAAAATCTCGGAAATACGAATTATTCTTTATCGAAATGACCACTTAAGCTCACTACTGTCCTGTATATTCAATGTGTCGCTTCCCTACATAATGATAAATTTAGGAGGAATGCAACATGTTACTTTTAAAGACAAAGTGGAACCCAATGTCAGTCTTCTTTCTATTCGGACCAGCTTGTGTCTAGCTCTGTTTGTGACAACTTAACCATAGGAAACATTTCGACCCTCTTAATTTCGAACTTTTCTGATTGTTTTTTTTACATAATGTAAAGCTCATGATAAGCAGGGTATCGTTTTATTTAATTTAAGAATCAACAATGTTACCTTTTACCTATTGTTTTTAACAATAGCTCGAAAACATAAGCAATTAATTTTACTTACATTTCCTAACCATGATTTAGTGTATTTATAGCGGAAATACCCTTGAGCACGGCGTTAAACACCAATCAATCAAGCTAATGGATGTATAAAGTGACGTAATGTACGATTTGATTTCCAAGTCTCCAAATGGAAATCTAAATCTAAACCAAACGTTAAGTGTATGTTAACATGTCACACCTACTATTTATATTCCATATTATTTGCAGATTCTCTAACTTACACTTTAATTTGATACTGTAAACAATGTACCTGGCTGGGTAATTATGACTGTCTCAATACAGAAGTCTGAAAATGAATGATGGTTATGCTTTCCTATCAGAATTAACTAATCTCCGGTAAGATGTCATTTGTATTAGGGTTAATGAAACTCTTTGTCTATATTGGTTCCAATTCTTCAGTACAAAGGCAAATTCTGTAATTCAATTTATCCATGTTAATTGTTTTCTTTGTGGAGTGCCTTTGATAAGGGGAAACTCTCATTGATTAGTTCCTGTAGGATGTTAGTAGATTATTCCGTGTCACGAAAGCCAGACTGACTTACGAAGCTTCCCAAAACGATTTCTTGTATCTTCTCTTACCAGACCTTTTCAAACAAGTCGTCCCTAATGATCCTACCAGATACATGTAGGATTCCTCCAGAGGGGCTTTGAAAACAGTTTCCCAGACTTCTTATATACTAGGTACTTCTTGGCCTTTTTGTTTGTTTGATTGGTGTTTTACGTCCTACTCAAGGTTATTTCACTTTATGACGGCGTGCCAGTCCAATCGGCGAAGGTAAGCAATTCTGGCAACATGCAAGACAGGACAAAACATTTGCATAACATTAACAAAACAGGACACCACAACAAATCGGCATCCTGTGGCCCTTTGTTCAACACAACATACTACTTTGAAAAAATATATTAAAACAGTATCATCTGCTCTGTATCAAATAGGGATAAGTCATACATTCCGCTGTTCTTTTTTGTAGATGAGTACATTGTCAATCCTAGGTCAGCAAACAAACTCACTGTGATTTATTCAGTCATTATATTATTAACCTAAATGCGCAATATGCAACAGAAGGAAATGATAAACATCGTGTTGTGGTTAATATATTCATGAACATACAGTAGCTAAATTCTTATATTCCTTCAGGTTTCTGTTACATTGGTTACTTGAAGTAAAACAGCATAAAAAGTTAGATTAATAAATGGTTCCTTTCAGTTGTCTATGGTATCGGCAGGGATATGTTATTCAGCAGGTTAATTTTTAAATTGCTCATTGAAATCCAGTTTATATCAACTTACTGAATTCATATAAATTCTTGAAATTAAACGATCAAAAACAGTTAGACCCTAAATGCTTCGGACTAGTTTATAGGCTTCGTTTTCTAAACCTACATATTAGTATTGTGGTTAGGTTTTCATATTAATTTATAACTAAACATCAGCCGCGCCGTACTCAGTTGGTTGAGCGTCGGCCTACTTAATCCACTTCACTGTACCGGGAATAGGGTCGAAACCCCCTATGGGCCCTAGATCGCTAGGTGGGTTTTTAACGAGGTTTCTGTCCGGCTTAGCACCATGCACCGGCAATGTATTTGTCATATAATTGAAATACTCTTGAGAACGTCATTTAACACCAATCAAATAAAAAAATAAATCGCTCAAAATTATTACTTTAGATGGCCCATTCATACAAAAGGTCTTTCTCAGTTCTCTGTAAGATGTTGTTTATCAGGTGATAGGCCTTCCCGTGTCTTGTTAGTCCGCTCATTCTTAAAGACGTAAACTCCTGACTAACCTAATACAACTATGGGTAATTCGACGATAAAAACAATACAGATGCTGATCCTGGGAGACAATTCGGTAACAACTATTCTCCAGTGTGACATAATCATTAGGAGATTTTATTCGGCCATCAATCAATCCACCCACGTTGAACTCTCACAAAATGCGGTTAAGGCAACAGGCGATCAAGGGTCTGCTGAACTACGTACGTTTTTTAAAAAATATATTTATCAAATGTTTAATTTGCTCTTGAACAATTGTTCTCATTTTACATTTTGATGGATTCCACATGACAATTGATCATTACTATTGTTGTGATTACGTGTACTTTTACCGCTTTAAAACGTTGATAATGCAGTACCTGTGTAGTGTAGGAAATACTTGTTCATAAGGTAGCAAGAAAAGTCAAACATTCGCTCTCTCTTAACTTCCCCAACCTTATTACAAACCATAACAATGATACGTAACTACCATAAAAAAAAAACACTGTGACCAATAACGCATTTATCAATAAACTGTTCTGCCTCAACTAACTGAATCTGTACCCAACCTGTAATATAAGACTTTTGTACAACATTTTTAGAAAAGCAAATCAGCATCGTGATATCCAGAACACTAGGACAGAGGAACCTCTCACCAACACCCGCTCAAGAGAATGAAAAAGCTACTCTACCCTAGTCATGCTCCTTGGAATATTAAATAAGCATATACGGTCAAATGCTGGCACTATTTATTTCTTATATGACCCTGACAAACGTAAGCATATAATCAGGTATGTTTGTCTTAATTTCAGATAATAGCTCCTTATACCGGCCTTTCGATGAGAGGTATATTTGTCGGGATTCACAAATGTATTTTAATTACTTTTGGTGTTTAGAGCATATTTAAGTGGTCGAAATTGCTGCCTGAAATCTCCTGCGCTTATTAATATTGTTCATGAGTGACAGGCGAAAAGCACCGAGCACATTGTAATCTGCTTTATCCTCTAACTTCACTGGTTATCTGGTCGATACACCTCTCTGTGATTTCCTTGTATATTTATTTCTAATTGAGTGACAAATGGGATACGATATTTTTTGAGTACCTAATGATCGCTGTGTACTTGGAAGACCTGGAATTAATAACGTCTGATTGAGAATATTTATTGGCTGCTGTGAATAATTGATATTCTTGCGGATTTAACATTAACAACGATGTGAAGTCTTGAGACAACCTGATAAGTAGTATTGAGTTTAACCTCGATGTATCTTATGTCATTTCATTGCTGGTCACCACATGTTAGTACGTTAAGCTTTATAAATTTCCTTTAACCATTTTAGGAATTCATAACCACAAACTCCCAGGGTGTAAGGGTCTGTTCTTTGGTTGTCTGTAATATTTGTCATATACTGTTGTTACTATTTAATGTGTGTGAACCATTTACACAAGAGAGGTCTAATGTTACAACTGCAGTTATTTAGGCGTCACTGACCATACATTTATTCCAAGTGTTGCTTGGCAACTTCTAATAGCAGATTTATAGTTGACAATATGGGAACTATATTTTTGGTGGGGTGTTTTTTTGCAAGAGACTTTCCCTACGATTTCTTTCGAAGCTGTTGCGACTATGATTAAAAAGAAACTTTTTGCATATAAGAGTCTTTTTGTTTTTGTTTACATACGTTGACAAATCTATGGTCTGATATGATAATTATTTAGCTCATGTACAAGTTACGAAAATGTTATTTCCTTTTTGTTTTAAACCCATTAAAATATCAGGTTTTTCTGTTTCAAAGAAACGCTTTGTCTAAATTACAGTAATTTAATTTGTTTGCAAATTATTGTCGACTGTAATTAATAAAATGCGATTTATAAACATAAAGCGTACAACATAGTAAATGCGTACTGATAAGTCAAAAGAGACTTGATATGCCAATAGAGAAGTTTAGTTTAACATACAAAATGGGGTAATTCTATTCCATTAATAATCATCACGTTGTTCGAATTTGAGTTGGCTCTTAATCACTGCTTCGTGATTGCGTTCTGATAAATGCTTGTATGTAAGGAGTTATTCAGAGTGTTTGATGGGAATTTATGCATTTGTAGCACTAACTCTTTTACTTTATCAGTTGTACTGGATTGTGTTACAACTGACAAATCTCCAGCGGTAATGTGTTACAAATAGGCCTACTTACGCCGTTTAACCCAATAAGTAAATGGCAATGTCCTTATTATCGTGCGTGGCATGTTACTATAGACCCATTCCTTAGGGTCGAACAATAATGAAGTACAATATTTTATTGTAATGTCATTTAATTCTGATCAGTGAATTCATCAGCATTTGGTAATGTCTGACTTTTAAGCCGACTGATTATTTTTTGTCGCGTGTGAAAATGGAAACTTCTCCTGTCAGGAATATAGCGGCTGATGGTGAAGATGGATTTTCCATCTGTCGATTGTGTTATGAATGCGTGGGTTAATGGATCTCTCTAGTATATTCTTACCCCAGTTTCCAGACCCTCACCACACTGCACATGCGCGTATGACTTCCTTCAATACGTTTACAAGATTTATTTTCAAGTGCAATGTGGAGAGAACAACTAAGCATTCAAGTCTATAATTGAAGTCTGTTGCTCACGAAAGACAGAGAAATTGGCTGTTGTGTCTTCAGTGGTGATAAGGTCAGGCTAAATCAATAACTTTTCAGTCTCTTTTTGTATTTGTCAGCGTATTTATTCACAACATGGCAAATACTGGGGGCCATTGATGAACAAACACATGATATAAATAACTCAACTCTGCTCGATAAACAATTTGAAAAATGTTTATTTTAAAGCCAGGTACGGAAAGAAACAAGATTCATTGTTTATTTGTAGCGAGATAAACTTGTTTGTAAAACCATTAAAGAGAAAAAAATCAAAACAATGTAAATGGAACATGTTTACAACCTTGCTTATAACTGTGACATTGTCATTTTGAACGGCAGTTTTCTTTAACGTTTCGCGTTTGGCTGTTGCAATTACATTTAAGCCTTCCAGTCAGGCAACTAACCTAATACATATTATCCAACGTCCAAGTAAACACAAGGCATGTGTCATCCATTGTGGTGTGTCCGAACCAAATCCTCCATTTGCAAAACCATTGATATATTTTATTCCGCTATTTTCTCTCTCAATTTCAGTGTAAACGTTTTGTTTATCGGACTGGTAGGTTCTTACTCTTTTTTTCTGTTTATTTAACCCCATTTACGAATAATGAAGTCTACACGATTCAATAAGTTTGCGGATTGATGTGCAGATGGTTGAAATAAAACTGTTTCTTGCGGACTGTTTAAAAGTAACGCAATTTTCAACAACGGAGCAATCGATGATAACTAAGAGTGAGAGTGACAGTTGACAATGAAATTAGTACTCAGTAAAACACTTTGTTAACTTCAAAGGATTGCTGGTCGATACAATCCTCAGCTTTGATGATAGATTTGTTCTTGGAAGTTTCTCACTGTATCTGTAAGCAAATTTCAAGTACTAGACAAGCCTTGGTTGAGACAAACAAACGCTTCTAGTTAACAATTGATAAAGTGCTGTTTTACACAAATAATTTATAAATCAAACCAAAGAAGCCTGTGTCCCATTTAAGGTTTGTCTAGTACTCGGAATTTGCTTTCCGATATAATGAGAAACTTCCAAGGACAAATCTTGAGGGTTTGCAAAACTCGAAATGGTATGAAATCACTCTATGCAGTGATGACTAAAAACAAAGACGAAAAACGCTGTGCAATTTCTAATAATGAAACAACATGTTGATATTGACAAAGTTTGATTTTTCTTTTTGTTTGATTGGAGTCCCTAAGGTTATTTCCCTCAGATGACGGTGCTCCAGCCCAGTGTGTAAAGGAAACCATCCTCAACGACTCCGTTAAAAGAATAATACGCCATGGCTTGTTTGATAGGCATTTAGAAGTTGAAGAGGACATCTATATCCAATACACTTTTCTATGGATGACAACTTGTTTATTTAATAACAATGCAACGTTTCGGTAAAACCAACCACCCACGACATTGAGAAAGTGGTTGATAAAATCGTCCGATAAGTCTTGGCGTCTGGTGGGGAAATGTTTGTCTCTCTCTTCATGGGTAACCAGATTGTATAATAGTAACATAAAAGTCCAATCTATATCCAATTATAGTTTTCCGTTTGAAGTTCCCCGGTTTACGTTAAATAACAGGACACTGATAACTAGAAAGGGGCGAACCAGTTATTACTCGTTAATATACTTTGTGTGTTTACTTCGTCGATTAAACCCTCATGGCGATAGGTTTATTTTCGGAAGTTTATCATTATATCAGCAAGCGATTTCCGAGTATTGGACAAGCGTTTTGTGTGACAAAGTCTTTCATTTACAAAACCTTTGATTCACGACTGTGTTTTCTCCTCTATCGACTTTAATGGCGCCCTTTGAGGTAAACGTGTACGTGTTGAGTAAATGATATGAAGTACCAGATTCCACATTCCTTAATAAAACTGTGTCATTTGCTAAAACGTTTTTCCCTACAATAACTCGCGACTGGAATACTCTACTTGAAAATATTAAATTACTTAGCTCTGATTTTAAAATACGCCTGTATAAATTATTTCGTTTAAATAAACCACCGTCATGGTATTATCACAGTGATCGAAGGGCAAACATTTTACTTTGCAGACTACGCAATGCATGTAGTTCGTTAAACTATGATTTATTCGCATAATTCATTTCTGATTCTCCTCGCTGTACAGCCTGTGGATGTGGCACTGAAAACAGCGGACCTAAAATGCCCTCAATTTATAAATGAAAGAATGAAAATGTTGGATGATATAGCGTTATCTGGTTATAGAGGAGAAATTGGAACGACTATTCGTGTATATGGCTCTAATGAAATTTCACAATTGCACCATTGTTTATGCTGTACGCAATTTGATTTCTACCTCAAGGCGTTTACTCTGATATGCCCATTAGGGGTCCACACACCGCCGAGGATCAAACGTTGGTCACCGCAACATAAGAAATTGAAATTGTTTTATTATTTTAAAAACTTAATTCTAGTATGTATAACTAATTGAAATTGTTTTTCTATGTACGCTTTCAAATTCACACTCACATGTGTGATCCCCATATTTGCTCCTTATTAATGTATATAGTTAAATTTGTGTTTCTTTTCATTCATCATTGCTAGCCATTACTTTATGTACACGGCTTAATGTGCTGAGTCAGTCGGACCGGTCTCTTCTCCACCAGACACAACCCATTGAGGGACGCTGTGCACGACAATCAAAACTCTGGGAGATCTCCGACATAAGCGGTCTTAAAGCTTTTCAGGATCTCACATCCGCCTCCCCCAAAATGGATTCTGTAATACATTCGAATTGTCGAGGTCTGAAGGTAAAGATGACTAAGCTCGGCCTTCTAGCATTTAATACATAAACCAGATGCTTTCTAGAAACTCTTCTGTGACAAAGATAGAAATAAAATAGCTCTAAAAAAACTTTTTTTGTAAAGCACCTTTTCTCCAGTTCAAAAATAGAGCACTTATCCAGGACTTTTCATGAAAAGTGCACGATGACCTCTGTGGCAGCAATAATTTTCATATTGTCCTTTACCATTTCTCGTCCAATTCGTTGCAAAGAATGCCAAGGTGGAAATTTGACAGAGCACCCTTATTTAAAACGATATGGGAGACGTGATCATAAATGTGAAAACAACAAAGCCAAAGAACATCATATGAAGGAAGGCTCTGGCATGATAAAGTCTCCTTCCGATATAGCAAATAGACTTGCCGATAATTTTACAAAAAAAACATCCTCTACAAACTTCTCATCTGAGTTTCAGGGGATTCAAGCAAGCAAGTCTAATTTTGCTTCCAAAAAGCTCGAGGCATATAACCAGCCTTTTATCCTCGAGAAGCTTAAATCATCTCTTCATAGGGTCAACAAGTCGGCTTGGGTACAATATATTCCTGAATCATCTTCCACCTTCAGCTCGTGAAACTATATAATAAAATCTGACTTCGAGAGTATTCTCATAATCCCAGTTCCTAAACCGGGGAAGGACCACACCGATCCTTATAATAGCTGCCCCATAACTATTACCAGCTGTGTCTGTAAGACTATGTAGCTGCTAATTAATGACCGTCTTGTCTTGGTCCTCGAGGACCAAAACCAACTTACCAACATCTAGTTTCAGTCAAGGCCGGTTAACGTTAGACCACTTGATTCGTTTCGAGACATTCATACGTAATGACTTTAAAAACGAACATGTTGTTTGGGTCTTTTTTTGATCTAGAGTACATTGGACGACACAACATAGAAAAATGGAATTTCAAAAGACCTCTCGGACATAGGACTGAGTGGACGTCTACCAATATTTATATCAGAATTTGTAAAGGATACAACATTTTGTATCTCTCATCAACTGTAGTTGAGTGTTCCACAGAGCAGTATTCTTTCACCAACTTTGTTCAGCATAAAGATCAAGAGAATAGCTGGAGCTGTCAACCAGGGAACTGAGGGCTCTCTGTACGTAGATGACCTTATAATCTGCAACAGAGCAAACAATAGTAATAACATAGAAAAACTCCAGCTTAGTTTGAACAGGATTGAGAAATGGGCTACACAAATAGGGGCATGAAGGCATTTCTGCAATAAGATGAACTTGCATCCCGATCTAGAAATAAAGTCCTATCGAAAATCCAGTAATATAGTTATTGAGACCAAGTGGCGCTGATTTGTTATAGTAAATTATCATTTATCCCCCACATTAATGCACGTTTCGACATCATTTTGGTTGTGTTAAGCATCGATTGGGGTTCCGACCGTTCTGTTCTTTTAAAATCTATACAGATCTCTGGTTAGCTTCCAACTGGACAATGGCTGCATAGTATACAACTCAGCTCACGCCAGCTATAGTAAAAAGCTAGACCCAATTCACCACCAGGGCCTGCGTCCGTCTTCTCTGCAGAAGCCAAGTGTTTCGCTGTCGTGTGTTTTGGCCCCAATCAGCATAAATGTCTGGTAGCGAATGTGGCAGAAATTTTCTTCTAATGGATACCCAGATTTATTCCTGGACACTGTAAACAGAAAAGCAAAAAAAAAAGAAGAAAAACCCCAAATAAACCCACCACTCAAACGAATGTATAGTTTAAAGATCGTAAGCCAACTATAGATACATCTAAGCTTAGGCAAATAAGTCCCTAACACACATCACGACATGGAATGTCTGGAAAGGAGCAAGTGGTTCTTACGCGATATACTCGTATAGGCCACAGTCATCTCAGTAAGAAGCATCTACTAGACAAAGATGAAAACGAACCATAGCGTTGCTGCATGTTGGACATCGAACACATATTGGTTGAATGTGTGGACTATGTGGCCTATATTAGGGAACAGTCCTACACAGTCACCTTAATGAAGTACTTGTTTGACAGCATTGCTGGTGATGAACACATGAAGTACATCAAGTTCGTTGTGGATTACAAAATATAATTGTTACTAAAACCAATCACCATTTTAAACATTGCAACATGTATAAATTATATATTCACAATTTTAAATAGTTTAACTCGGATTTTTGCGTCTGAAGCATTAACTGCCATGTGCATAATCAATCTATGCCTTTATATGTGTCGGCTTGATAACAGCGTTGTCTGATTAAGATGTAACTCACAGGAGACAAAAGGCTGCTAGATGACATACTGACAAAGCGAGCCAATAACACGGGTTAACTGTCATTATGTGGCGGGACCAAATCAACAAGAGTTTTCCTGATCAAACATACACATTGAAAGGTATTAATTAACTTTGAAAAACCTTTGTAGTGAAGACATCAACATGAACAAGAAGTTGCCTGATTTCCTCTCAGAATACAAATTACCCGATTCCACTAAGAATAAGACTGGATAAGTTTAATGAAGCCATGCAGCAGTACCTGTGCGTTTTACGTAAACCGGCTTATATATAATTGACCACTCTAAAAGGATTTGAACTGTTTATCGGCGTTTGAGTACCTGTACAAAGAATACGAACTTTTTATAACGTGTACTATGGGCAGAAAGCCTGTTTTTATCTGACTAGAAAAACACTACTTTAGCTTTGAAAAGTATTGTAATGCTTAGTAGTCGCCGCTCAAAGTAAAATCTCTCTACTAAACAAACCAAAGATGAACAGGAACCAAAGTGTGTAATATGTGACTGCGTATACGACATCAAACACATATAGGTTGACGATGTGGCCGCTATTAGGCAACAATTCTACACACTCACCTCTTTGAAGAACTTGTTTGACAACATTGCTGGGATGTTGTGGTCATGTACCTTAAGAAGATCGGTGTGTGTATCACAAAATAATTTTTTTTACATACCCAAAGTTATGATTGATTTTTAACGATTGCTCAGTTTATGGCTTACATAGCTATAACTTAAACGTATTTACATATATACAAGTTTAAATCTGAAGGATTTTTTACGCCTATTTAATATTTTTATCACTTATTTCTGTCCTATTCAGTTCATATTTTTCTCTTTTTGATGTACGGCCTTGGATAATTGGCATTGGAAGAGATCTGTCTTGAAATGTAAATAGTAAAATTTTCACGCCACAGCATAGCTGAAATACCGCTGAATGTGGCGTTAAACACCAATCAATCACTCACCTAATTTGACCTAAAGCACCGAGGGCTCTATAGCTTGACACTTTGATTGTCGGCATCGACCCCAGATTATTTTTAGTCAATCAGAATACAACATTCTGGATATAGTTATGGGTTAATCATAAGTTTTCTCTTTCTAAAATCTACGTCTGATCTGTTCTCAAACATAACCCTCTGACTGCCTATAAAGAATGTCGAGGATCTGCCCGTGTCTGTTTTTGTAATTAAGTTTTTAATAATTGCTGATCGGCGATAAACCCGAGGAGATACTACTTGGCGAGAAAACATTGAGTCAGTCAGAGACTCACTCATCCGCTTTATTTTCTGTCTGATCTCTGAAATAGCATCCATTTACAAATTAAAAACTTCAGAGAATTATACAGCAAGTAAGGTTTTCTTTCTTTTGAATAACAGAAATAAGTACATGATAGAATGTAAACATGTAGGTCGTAAGATCTATCAAGAGCATATGGTTTAAAGGCACTGGTGTTGCACATATTTTACCATTATTTCTCTTTCATTTAGTGTTCATATTTTACGTATAGTCCAAATATAAAAATGTCTTATGTGTTCATTTAAATTGTACATATCTCATTCATTTGGTTTCCCCGATGAAGTAATTAAGCATGGTAGTAATCACATGGGCTGTGCACATCTTGATGTTAATGGCTGTCCTCAAATATGTCCACGAGGGGGGTTCCGATTAGTACTAGGTTTGTCCACCGCGTAATGCTCTCACTAATGACCGTCTACGGATTGTCTAGATTATTCGTCCTGGTGTCCAGTTCTGCAAGAGTTTGTGGTGTATGTTGACATACACGTCCATCGAGTTCTGTCGTGTTAAGATTTGGGGATCTGCAGGGCCATGGACGCACACTGATGTTTGTGTGTTGAAGAAAGTCAACAGTGACATTAGCCTTGCGCGACAGGCGTTGTCGTGTCAACACAACTCCCTCTGTTGGCCAACAACGGGAAGATGGTGAGACTGAAGAATTTGGACAATGTACCGAATCGCCGCCAGATTCCCTTAGCCAGCAGCATTATGTGTTGCGCCATCGGACACGTTGACTTCGGTGCAAACGTTTGGATCATTTACCAATCGTCTCTGTCGAATTCCCACCTTTCGCAGACGTTTTCTGATTGTTTTCTGTGACGCCCTACAACAACCAGATACATGGCCCACCTGCAGTCTTAATAAAGGTGGCCGGCTCATCGATGGCTTAAAATAAATGACCGAACAAGTATGTAGCGATCTTGCACACGGGTAGAAACACGTGGTCAACCACTTCAGTCGGGTGTGACATTCCCATAAAAGAGATGCGGTGCTTTGTTGCAAGTGGAAATGACGACAACAGCTGAGTGAGACTCTCCAGCTTCAAGACCGACATGCTTCAATCAGCAATTTCTTTAAGTCTACAAAGGTACGATTAAATGCTGACTGTATTTAGGGGTGTTATAGTCACTGTATGTTGTTTTCATATGTTGCATGTGCTTCTTGCTTTCAATCACTGCCCATGGCATTTCTATGTTGACCTACAATAATTCCTGTATGACAAAACAGAAGTACAGAAGTTACTAAAGGTTGCCTTTTAGATCCACATGTACATTACCTAACGAACATGTGGTAGAGATCTTTTAATAAAAAGCGCTGAAATCGGTTGATATGGACAGTTTCTTTTTCTGTGTTGTAACACGCCGAATGGTTGGAAGAAGGAGGCTTTAAGTTAGGGCGTCTACATCGATGAAAAATGGTGTTTATCTTCCTAGTGAATTACTGAACTGTTAATGTACTACTTATACAATTATTCCCAAAGCGTACTTATTTATCAACAGATAATTTGATATACCAATTATCAATTAGCTAGACACAATGTATGTATTGTTTGACTAATATACATGGTTTCGCAATAAACAGCTGTGGTAAATGTGTTTAATACAGTCAGAGGATTGCGCTGGGTCGCGTTAAAGTCAGTCTTTATATAATTAGCCTTGGCATGCATGTTTCTGTTCTGTGTCAATTTGGTTCCTCTTTACGTACTGACATAATTGGGTATTTTAATGCTTCGTGCTTATGGGTTCGAAAAACAAGTATTAATTGGGTCACCTAATGCCTGATGGTCATATTTGTCGATCTTTGGTTTGTTTTCTTCGTCTTGTGTTCACTAAATACTATGAAATGCGACCTTGTTATATTGATATTCACATGAGGTGTCAGAGTTTTGTAGCCTTAACGTGTTAAAATTCTGTCGCCACTTTGGTCGTAAACGTAATGTTGGACGACCTTTGGAGAAGCACCATTTCTACTTAAGGTCACGCTTTTATCATAAGTTACTTCATTGTTATCGGTTGCATTTTGGTCTTAACTGGTTAATCCAAGGATCAGTGTTAAATTGATCACAAAATTAATGGAGATGTAGACTTTCAGCTAGTGGTAATTTTGCAAAACTTGCTTCTTTAGTGATCATCTGGTGAGCATCAAACTCATCTTTCACGTCCAGACCTGATCTTATTTCTCCATAAATTATGATGAACTCCATTTATTACTTTTTACTCCAGAGATTTTCCAGCTAATTGTTGCTTTTGATATCCGTGAACTTGGCGTTTAACGTCGGACTAAAGTGTATTTCACTTATGTGGCTATCAAATAAAGATAAAATGGTATTTGCTTCGTCAATGGCAGCTTCTATGTCTTTGTTTAGTTTCTCATATCTCCTCTGTTTTCCAGTTTTCATGTCAATTTTACTTATGGACAATAATAATAATAATAATAATAATAATAATATCTTTATTTCAGACACGTTGGTCCATATAATACAGTTAGTATAAGCTCATTGAATAATTTATC
>JAVFBZ010166772.1:5165-16962 GCA_032466195.1 Katharina tunicata
TACAGAACTTAGGCAGCACATACTACAGAACTTAGGCAGCACATACTACAGAACTTTTGAGGCAGATACTACAGAACTTTGGTAGGACATACTACAGGACTTTTGCAGCACATACTACAGAACGTTGGTAGCACATACTACAGAATGCTGGTACAGAACTTTGGCAGCACATACTACAGAACATTGGTAGCACATACTACAGAACTTTGGTAGCACATACAACATAACTTTTGTAGAACATACATAACTTTTGTAGAACATACAACATAACTTTTGTAGAACATACAACATAACTTTTGTAGAACATACAACAGAACTTTTGTAGCACATATTACAGAACTTAGGCAGCACATACTACTGAACTTTGGCAGCACATACTACAGAACTATGGGGGCACATACTACAGAACTTAGTCAGCACACACTACAAAACTATGGTAGCACATACTACAGAACTTTGACAGCACATACTACAGAACTTACAGAATTTTGATAAGACACACTACATAACTTTGATAAGACATACTACAGAACTGATAACACATACTACATAACTTTGATAACACATACTACATAACTTTGATAACACATACTACATAACTTTGATAACACATACTACATAACTTTGGCAGCACCTACTACAGAACTTAAGCAGCACCTACTTCAGAGCTTTGGTAGTACATACCACAGAACTATAGGGGCACATACTACAGAACTTTGCTAGCACATACCACAGAACTATAGGAGCACATATTACAGAACTTTGCTAGCACATACTACAGAACTTGGGTAGCGCAAATTACAGAACTTTGGTAGCACACACTGCAAAATTATGGTAGCACATACTACACAACGTTGGCAACACATATTACAGAACTTTGGCAGCACATACTACAAAAAAAAATCTCAGACAGCATAAGAACTTCCAAATGCCCTTCTTTGAAATTTGGTATCCTTATTTTATCTCCAGGTATTCTGCACATATTCTGGAGATGAGTATGATCGTAGGAATGAAGACATCGACCCAGTGGCAGCGTCGGCAGAATATGAACTGGAAAAACGTGTGGAAAAAATGGATGTGTTTCCAGTTGACCTAGAGAAAGGTAAAAAGCTAACCATAGCCAAAACCTCCCATGTCTAATACTATCTGTTAACATATGAGTTTGGAGTCATGTTACATAAAGATTAATACTTTCAAGCTGTTTTATCATTGAACTACTGGCTACTGGGAGTTATATTTACAAGTTTCTGAAACTGATAGGTAACCAAGTTTTATTGGCTATTTTGTCTCCTGCGCTTAATTAGATTAGACCTTCCTTTGGCCTGGTGCTACCAAAGCTTAAGAGCATCATGAAGCCAAGTTGTTCTGTAACTTGTCTAGTGAATTAACTGTGGGGTGTTGCAAGTGTTGTTTAGGGTGGTTTCTTTCCCCACCAAGACACACTGTCATGAGTAATATTTCCGTAAAACCTGAATCAACCAAATAAACTCCTTCTTTAGCTAGTGTGATCTCAAGATTGTTACAGATGTTTAAAGCTAGTTGTTGGTTGTGTCCAGACTCTCTTTAGCAAAGGGGCATTTGTAAACGCCTTGATTTGTGCGACAAAAAGACTAGTAAAACTTACTAAAATAACACCAGCCTTATTCTTTGTCAAAAAAATATTGATCTATATGTGATTAATTTCTGACTATTTTTGACCTTGACCTTTTAACCTTGACCCCATGACCTTTGTTACTTAGGACCAGAAGGGTTGGGGTTGAGTATCATTGGAATGGGTGTAGGAGCTGATTCTGGTCTGGAGAAACTTGGAATCTTTATTAAAACTCTGACCCCGGGTGGAGCAGCTCAGAGAGATGCCAGGTAAGATGTTATTATTATGAATTTTTATTATTTCGTTTTTATTTTTCAGGGACTTTTGATTGAGTATGATTCAATTACGACAATTATGATTTACTTATAATCTTTATTGTGTTAAACTGAATGGCATTCAAGTTTTGTCAAGAACTAGGTCCTCTGTATTTTAATGCTAAGTGAAAGTCGCTATCTATCTTAATTAACGATTAAAGCTTTCCTAGAATGGCATGACTTTAGCCTTAGGCATCTAAAAGTTACTTGGGTGGGAGTCTCCTGTTCCCTGGTGCTCTCTGAGCTAAGGGGCACCAGGAAGCCGTTATTCTGTGGTATCCTATTTTTTGTCATGTGGCATCTTCTATGTTCCCAGCGTTACTCAGGGTGGTTTCCTTCACCGATTAGACTGGTAAGTTGTCAAATGAATGAAATACCTTAAATACGGCATAAAACCTCAAACATACAAACAAATCAAGAGCTAAGGCCTCTATGATAAAGCCCAGTGAACGTCACTGTCTATCTTAATAAGAGATTTAAACTTTCCTAGAATGAGATGCCTTTAGCCATAGCCATCTAATAGTTGTCTCTAGCATCTAGATTTCATTTCACATTTGTATGGTAAGATTGTTTCCACGCACGGCCAAAATGATCAAACATGACAGATATTTTATTTAAATGGAGGACCAGAATAAAAATTTTGCCCAGCTATCAGCCCTCGTGTGTGGCAGGCTTTTTCCTCTTTTTTCCTGCCCCCAAAAAATAGAACTATACACACCTGTTTTTGTTTTGTATAAATCAAGATCTACCATCCTTCATATCAAAGTAACCCAACAAGTATCCTATGGCTGTGTTGCTGTCAATTTATTGGATGAAAAATGTGACATTTTGATTGGCTTATAAAAGGGTAATGAAGCTTGGCTCCTATTCCGGACATTACTTACTGGGAGGTCTTTGTTGTGTTGTTTGCCTTATAATTTATCCCACATTGGAAATCCTGTTGTTGGGAAATGTTTAAAAAAAAATTAATGTAATCTCAACAAATAGCCTTTGAAGATTAAAACAATCTTAAAACAAACTAAAACAACTTTGGTCATCCTACATTATTATATTGCTGCTTGTATTATTGTTTTACTTGCTTATTACAAAAATGAACGCCTGTTTAGTTTTTTGCTGTTGAGCATGACATTAAACACCAATCAATCAATCAATCAGTTTGTTGCACAGATTGTTAAAAAAAGTGATGTTGTTCTTATCAAAAATTCTAATAAAAAAAACTTAAACTTAAATTCTCTTTAATAAAATTAATCATACTCTATGGAGGTAAATATTCATGTTTTAAATAAACAGAAGCATTTACTCTGGACCATCCCAAAACAAAACAGGGGTGGTTGGCGAGAGCTTCCTGTGCTCTCTGAGCTAAGGGGCTTCAGGAAGCCAATTTGTTGTGGTGTCCTGGTTTGCTTCCTGTATTAAAATGTCCTTGCCTCGTCTTCTTTGTTACCAATGTTATTGAGGGTGGTTTCCTTCGCCCACTGAGCTAACAGCTAACATGCTGCATTGGACTGAATAACCTATATGAAAACAAAAATATAACTGAGAAAAATTATAATTCGTACCTGTTGTTCAGAAATCTTGTGTAGAATAGCCCTCTGGCTAAGGGGCAGAATGTTTCAAGCTTACATTATTACTGTTTTCCCTTTACTGGAGGAACTTTAACATCTCTCAACAGAGCTAAGGCTTTAAGTGACTTCACATTTCTTAGATGTGTTCCTGTCACTTTGGCGATCTTGGAATACAACCCTTCAAATTAGACAATAAACCCCAATTAATCAATAAACTATGGAATCAAACATTACTATTACATTGCCAACAATAAGTCATTTACCTCCATTAAGTATGTCAAATTTAAGTTCCGCCCATGGTATCTCATTGTATCTAGACTAGGTTCAGTGATTGACAAACCAAAGCCATATGTTTTGATGGGAATACACCGGCCTACTGAAATATCCTCTCTTTCTTATTGAGGTTTATTTAAAGAGTCTTTATGACAGCAGATAAAAGTGATATATATATATACAAAAATTAAATGTTTTATAATGCTGATAATTAGATTGTTTACAATAATTGTAGTAAGAATTAGGTCTTCAATTTCTAAAGTGTCAGATTTTAAGATTGTTTACTGCAGTTGTAAAGAGGCACAGTTTTGTTTTTATCAAGGCAGATTGGAGTATTGTAGGTACATTTGAAAGAACTCTTTGATAGTTTACTGTTATTTTATGCGGTTGGTATGACCGGAGTCTCCTGGTGCTCTCTGGGCTACATGATAGGGCCATCGGGAAGCCGATTTGTTGTGTTCTGTTTTCTGTCCTGTAAATGTACCGTGGTGTCTTCCAAGATGCCAGTGTTGTTTAGAGGGGTTTCCTTCACTCATTGATCTAGAGCGCCGTTTACTTTTCATTTTAATGAGGTAATATTAATATTGTTTACTATAGTTATAACTTGGCAAATTTGTTATATTTATTGAAGCAAATTTTTAGATTGTTTACTCTGGCAGTGAAAAGGGAAAGGTTTGAAAAATTTTAGCAAGGCAGACTTTTACTTTTATTTAACAGTAGTTGTAAAGATAGGCAAACCACAATTTAAATGAGACAGATTTGTAGGTGATTTACGTTACGGTAGTTGTAAAGAGAGGTAGGTTTTAAAAGATAGTTTGGATGTAGAAGTTGAAGAGATAAGCTTCCCCTTGGGTATTAAGTGAACACAGATGTGGGCCAAACTGGAGTCTGGAAATAGGGTCTTGTAGTACTACACTGAACACCAATACAACATGGCCAAGTTACCAAGTAGGTGCTTTAATTATGGGATTTTAAATTCTTGCGTTTTGAAACTATATCAAGGTAGGATTGTACTTTACATTAATTTTAAGGGCTATTTTCATGGGGTAAATTCAGGCTGTGTAGTTTTCTTTGGCACTCTTTTGCAGAATAACTAACTAACTTTGTTGATCTGCTTCTTAATTTTGGAATAAGTGCCTGCCTTCCATTAGGGAATTGTAGGAGTATATTTAGCGAAGAACTTTTATCACTTAAAATTAGGATTCTATAGCCTCTGTTTATCGGTACTTCGACAGAATTTTGGGTTTCATAGGTTGAGATTTAAAAATATTACGGATGGATTATATTTTGAGTTGATTAACAAACCATTTTCATGTGTAAAGATTTTTTTCCCAGTACATTCTGCACAAAAAGACCAATATTGCATATACATGGTTAATTTACTAGCTTTTAAATTATGGTATTTTAAGAAACTGGAGTTATGAAATAAAATTGGAGTTAGGATTATATTTTCATTTATTCTTAGGAATATTGTTAGGGATTGTTATAATTATTAATATTATTAGGGGTGCCTATTTCTTCCTGTTTGACCATTGCGATATTATTGTAATATTCTTCAATACTATTGGGGCCCGCGCCGTAGCTCAGTGGTTAGCGCGTCTGACTGCAGATCCTCCTTCGATGTACCGCACGGGTTCGAGTCTCCCAGTGGACCTGAGGTATTTGAGGGAGTCACATGAGGTGACTTCGGCAATCGCGGGGGCGGTTTTTACGAGGTTTCCTCCCGGTTTTCCGCCGTCACCTAGAGTAGAGTAGATTAAGAGGTGGAGAATCTGTCATATAAATGAAATACCTTTGAGAACGATTTTAAACACCAATCAAACAAATCAATACTATTGGGATATACTATTGCAATACCTTGTGATAATATTTCTATAGATATAGTTGACGAAATATGCATCAATGTAACAGACTATCAGTCATTACATGTATATCAGTAAATTGCAATATCCTTGCAACACAAAATAACATTATCTAACTTTGTGTAGGCTTTAAATGGTCTTTAAATGCTTCATTTATATGTTTTGAAGAAAATTATGCAAGAACATGGCATACTATTGCATGTATTTCAAGTCAACTATTAAAACTCTTGATAGTTTGTACAACCATTGGTTTAGACTATCGCATTACCTAATATCTACCCTAAATCCTCAACAAATTCAACCCCTTTACCACTTCACAAACGTTTTCAAAGCTAAGAAGTCTAGAAACGCAATTCTGAAATTTTTATGAAGTTTTGATTTGAAACGTATAAGCTTCTTAAAACATATAAGCTTTAGTTCCAAACTCACATTTATAAATTTAATAAAATTGCTTAAAACTTGCGCCATTGAGGTAGAATTTGTTGAGGATTTATCAATAGTTTACGATTGCAAATGAAGCTATTGCGTTAATTGATTGTTCAGTGTATCGTTTAATCCCTAACTCAAATGCAATATGGTCGCCTCCTGTGCCCTGGTGCTCTCTGAGCTCAGAGGCACAGGATGCCGATTTGTTGTGTTGTCCTGTTTTGTTAATGTTATGTAAATGTTTTGCCCTGTCTTGCATGTTGTCAGCGTCGTTTACGGTGGTTTCCTTCACTGATTAGGCTGGCACGCCGTCATATAAGTGAAATAACCTTGAGTACAGCGTAAAACCCCAATCAAACAATCAAACCAATGCAACATGGTTATTTTGCTAACTTTTATGTTGGGAAACCAAAGACAAGGGTTTTATTTTGCACTGAAGTACATGTACAGAGTACTTGCAATGTTATAGGCTTGTTACCGTCACTCTAGATACACAATTTGCTGACCTAAAAACTAAACAGTATGAAAACTGGGTTTGGTTGGCTATAAATAATAATGGTACTTATATTTCGGTACTTAATTCCTTGGGCCAAATTACAAGACCTACATAATCATAAGGTGAAAGTTGTTTGTTTTTACAGCTTATTTTGGGATCAGATGATTTCATTTTTTGCTAAATCAATATTTACTTTTACTATTTAAAGCCAGATCATGTCACTTACAAATCATGTTTTTTGGGGTCCAAACACAAACCAAAGAAGCTGTTTTTCTCAAAATGTTGAAGAGCTGTTACTATTTACAACAATAACAAAAATATCAGTTTTCATTTTCTTTTAGCTTTCCTGGTTATATTAAGATACAGTTGTGGAAATAGAGGCTAACCAATGAAAGCCAGACTAGTAAAATGATTATGGTTAATTTTACAAAATCACTATCCAAATCTATACATTTTAAGAACCGACATGCCTAGTCATATTAAGAGGACCCATAACCTTTAGAAGGGCGTTAAGCGAGAACTTCCTGTGCCCTTGTGGGGGTGGTTGGGTGGGAGTTTACTCTGTTGTGGTGTCCTGTTTTGTTTATGTTATGTAAATGTTTTTTCCTGTCTTGCATGTTACCAGCGTTGTTTACGGTGGTTTACTTCATCGATTGGGTTGGCAAGCCGTCATATAAGTGAAATAACCTTGAGTACGGCGTAAAACCCCAATCAAACAAAATCTTATGCCCTTGTGCTCTCTAAGCTAAAAGCATCTTAAATTTGAATTTGACATCCTGATTTGCTTCCTTTGGTTGTCTTGTGTTTTTTTTGTGTTTTTTTATATTTTTTTTTGTAACCTAATGGGATAGCACGACGCCTTATCGTAAAAACCCACTTATACAATCCTGATTTGTGTCCCATGGTTGACTTGAATAGCTTTATGGTATGATTGACAAAACTGTCATTCAGGGCATAGTGTTAGCCAGAAATCATAAACAGGATGTCTCAAATCATTTTTTTAAGAGAAACAGGGTGTCTCCTTTGACATTTTCACTATCTTTTCCATGTTAATTTTACCTGGAACAGGGTGTCTCACATGGCTTCCAGGGTGTCTCAAAGACAGCGAGACACCCCTCTGGCTAACACTATGATTCAGTATGATTTTCTAGCACACATTGAACTGCAACAATAATATTAAAAGTGAATACCTTGAATATGGTAATGCTGGTGTAAGCCTCCTGTGCCCTGGTGCTCTCTGAGCTAAGGGGCAGCAGAAAGCCAATTTGTTGTGGTGCCCTGTTTTGTTAATGTTATGTAAATGTTTTGTCCTGTCTTGCATGTTGTCAGAGTCGTTTACAGTTGTTTACTTCACCGTTTGGGCTGGCACGCCGTCATATAAGTGAAATAACATTGAGTAGGGCATAAAACCCAAACCAAACTCACATTTATAAATTCAATAAATTTCTTTAAAATTGTGTCTTTGAGGTCGAATTTGTTGAGGATTTAGGGTAGCACATCAGATAGAGACACATCATCTATCTAACAGCAATAACACTTAAGTCACATCACATAGTTGCTGTCTACTGTTGGAATACACCGCCATAGTATAAGTGAAATACCTTTGAGCATAGCATCAATAAATGAATGAATCAACCTTTTCTTTATGAGCATAGAAGTCTTGCATAAATAAAATAAATGGACCAACTCTTGAATGCAGATCCTTCCTATCTTAGCACTAGAGCTGTGGATAGGTGCTGCTAAAATAATGTGCGTCTGGTAAAGTCGCTCGAAGCTAGAAAAGACCCCAAAAAAAATGGACGTAAAAATCTAGACGAGTTACAAGTGCAGCTGCTGTATTAAATGTCTTGTTGCTAATGTAATTTTTGCCTGCTTGACTGCCTGCATCTTTACTTTTTTTCTAGCGGCATTTATTTTAGAAGCTGTTATCAACATCTGGATGAAGAAGGTGGTGGGGGGTTATAAGGTTATGTTCTCAATTTTACACCAAACATCGGCAGCTATACGTTCATATAAGTGAAATACCCTTGAGTGCGATGTTAAACACCAGCCGAATAAATAAATCACAGATGGGATGGCTGGTGTTGATATAGATGCAGAGTTCTGTGGGGATATCAGTCAACTACTAAATCCATATAGATAACAATACAGAACAATACTTCCTGTGCCCTGGTGCTCTCAGAGCTCGGGGGTACAGGATAACTATTTGTGGTGGTGTCCTGTTTTTGTTAATGCTGTGTCCTGTCTTGCATATTGCCAGCGTTGTTTATGGTAGCACTTAGATAATATTTGAAAAGTAATTTTAGTTGTCAACTAGAGTAGCAATTGGCATCATAAATCTTGTTACATATGAGTTAATCATTTGCTGCAATGAATATTGAACTTTGCAAGTTTGTCTTTTTGAAAAATTCATCTATACTTCTGCATTAATTTATAAGATGCCAACCCTGATAATAATAAACATTTTGAATAGACCCATCTTTAAAGCCCTCGCTGGTTGCTGTGATTTGATTTTAATCGTTTGCAGATTTTATTTGAAATCGGAAAAGACTTAGGATAAAATCAAGGCAGCTTATTCATTGGCCTGTTTTAGTTAAATGCAAATAGCAATAAGCTGCATTTTTGCACGTGTTGCTATGATAATTTCTTTGAAAATTTCCACAAACTTATTCTCAGACAGATGTTTTGGTGTGTTAACTTGCCCCCCAGTGGATTTGGGCTAATTCTTATTTTCACGTCTGGTTTCCTTGATAACATAAGGGCGGGATTATGCAAATATTCCCAACTGCACAATTAAATCGGAAACATGTCTTCAATTACTAGACGGAAACAGACCTATTGGGCTGTCTATTGATCGGTGGCCAAATTTAGCGACAAAATTTCAAAATTTATTGCCCAAAGGTCCATTCTATTGGCTTAAAGGGGGTGCTTAATCACTTAGCTGATGACCAGCTGTGTATTCTATTGTCCTGGACATGCACTTCACCCAGTGGTCAATTGGTCAGTGTACACCCCTATTTGACAACAATAGACTGTTCTAGTCAATGGATTAGCTGTCTCATTTTCTATTAAAAGGTACATCAGCGTTGTCTTCCATGTTTGAAAGTTAGAAAACACCCTATGTTTATTAATAGACTTACCCAGTTGCACTTGACAGGTGATCCCACATCTGTTATCCGGGTGTGATAGGCTAGCGCAGTCAGCATCAGTACCAACTCTCTGTGGACAGGAGTTGAACAGTCATGTTTCTGACACATAGATCACTATCTTGGGACTAGTCACAAAGATTTGTCCAAATTTCTTGTGGAATTTTACTTTGATTGACTCTTCGTACAGGATGGGTTCACCCTGGATTTTGAAGAAATCGTCAAAAGGGTATGAATAACTTTGCCTTTGTACTGTTTTGGTTTAAAATTAGGTATACGGTTTTAACTGTACCTTGTTGATTTCCTGTCATTTAGTTTGAAGTGTGCCTTTCTATTGGAAGTGACCCAATGCCATTCCATTTATTTCTGCCTGTTGTTTTGCCTGGGTAAATTTTTAGTTGTTTAGACTCAGTGAAATAAGCCAAGGGAAGATGGATAACATAATATACCAGGGTCAAAAATGTTGTAAAATTTTTGAGTAGCAAAAAATTAAAAAATTCCTATCGAAATAATGTTTGTATATCTTTGCATACCAATAAATAGCAATACAAAATCGAGAATGTATCGCAGAAAGCTCTATTTCTATCTCAAAATGCGACGCGAATCCAGACATTTCGGACCCTGTAAACAACAACTAAAATTTGTTTATGGATAGCCACTTCTTATACACCTGAAGACGATACAGGCATATGTATTGAACATTGTGTTTTTATCACATAAAAGAAATGGTTATCCATAAACAATAGTTGTTGTTTAATTAGTAATAGAGTTACAATAGCTTGTTGTTGTGACTTAAATGTCATTTAGCTTGACGTGTCCCTTTCCACATAATTCTGTTCCTCCGCAAAGTAGAAGGTTGGGCCTGTTAAAGTTTTTTTTTGTATGATATTCTGTGGTATTTATTTTGAAAGTGACCCTAGAGGGTTAAGCTCAAGTCCTATGGTTTTATGGGGTTTTTTTTTTCAGGATTTTTTAAACTACCATTCTGGGTGGTTGGGTGGGAGCCTCCTGTGCCCAGGTGCTCTCTGAGCTAATGGGCACAGGATGCCGATTTGTTGTGGTGTCCTGTAAATGTTATGTAAATGTTTTGCCCTGTCTTGCATGTTGGCAGCATCGTTTACGGTTGTTTCCTTCACAACACAATTAAACTGCCAATCCAAGAAACATACTATAAAGATGATGCTATTTATTTTTTCCTGTTGTCTTGCCTTGGTGCAGGTTGTTGGGTGGGAGTTTCCTTTTACCATACATCGTAAATGCAAGGTCATCATATAAGTGGAATTGCCTTGAGTGAAGTACTCAGTGCGCACCGTTGTGATAAACATAAAACGGCAAAACCAGCGTATCCAATATTTTTATCAAAAAATCTTAACTGGTACAAAAAGCAAAATATAGAAAAAAAAACACTTACGTCTAATATTGAGTGTCTTCATTCCATACATTTTTCTGCTGAAGTGGGTAATTATATGTAATTGCCTTCCTCAAGGTGTCCTTGGTATGATAAATAGATAAGTAATTGCTGCATAGAATGTTTACTATTTAGCCTGGTGAAAAGTAAAAAAAAGGAGGTAACTTTGCGGCACCATTTAGGAAAAGTTTGGCGCCTAAACAAACATAAACTGTTACTCTTAAGTTTAGTGGAGTTTTCTAGGACAAGAACATTTACTGGTGGCTTTTAAGTTACAGAATTTTCAACTGGCATTATGGTCTAAATAGCTGTTTACAGTAAACATTAAGAATGGTGTATAAAATATAGTAGCAAACTATTAGATTTGTGAAAGAAAGTTCATTTGACCATATTTAACTAATTGGGAGCTTAGTAAAGTGGTTTACACTGGCCACCATTAACTGGTGGGTTTTTTTGTGGTGCGCTGCACAGCATCAGGAACAGATTTGTTCTAGCATAATATGCTGGTTCAATTCACAGGGCTGTCGGGCTGTGGCGAATCAACCTTAAATATGAGATAAAACCCCAATATCACAACCTATATATAGAGTGCCAAAATATGAATATATAAACCTATAAGAAGAACAAATTTGTCAAGGATCTCTTGGTTAAGACGAAACTCCCTTCTGTATCAGATAACCCTTAACTGCCCTCATCTTTATTTGGTAGACTAAGGG
>JAVFBZ010166783.1:0-16961 GCA_032466195.1 Katharina tunicata
AGCACAGCGTGGGCTTCTCCTGAGTGAGCCGTAATGGCTGGCAGAGTTGTGCCTCCTTCTATTTATAGCTCCATGGTGTTACATCAACAACGCCAACAAGAGAGTGAGTAAGATCTAGACTACGTTCACCACGGGGTAAAAATTTACTTTGCAATATCACAAGGTAATGCTACTATGATGTGTTAATTTACAAGAACATTTAATTATTATCAATCTTTAACAAATGCCCTCTTTTCTTTCAACCTCCTGCAACCATGGCAACAGCATGTACACGCCAGACATTCTTTAAACATGTTCTTAACTATTAGTAGTCTTCTGGTTAAGAAGAAAATTATCTTAAATTACTACAGAACCGTTGAAAGCTCACATACTCACCCCTTTTTTAATCTGATCCATCTCTTTAGCAAGTTTCCCGAAACAGAAAACACTGATAGTGGTTTTTGATGAGGGCGGTTTTGAGGCAACATTTTCTGAAAGAATAATTCAGTATTGTCAAACCGAAACTGGAGACAAATAATTATTTTTAAAATGCTATATGTTTATTTTAAGAATTGCTATTGGATTTAAAAAAAAGGTTTCACAAATATATTATATTTTTTTGTTATTATTGTTTGTGGGTACAGAGAGAGTTTTAACATAAAGTCGACTGTTATTTTTTAAAAAATTATCACAAAAGTCTAAATAATGCAAAGAAATTTACATCTTTAAATAAATATCCAAACGGCTTACTTTCATCTAGAGTGAACTTCAGAAGGGGAGGTAACTTCTTGCGGTTCTGTAACACCCATCTCTCCGAAATAAATCCTTGTATATATCTGTTAGAGTAGTCCTCTGTTACATTGACCCCTGACAAAGGCTGTCTGATGAACCCTTTGGGTAGCTCTATCGACACCCCATCTGATTTACTGCAGGTTAATTTTGTCACAGTCATCTTTAATCATTTCTTTTCCAATGAAACCGATTAACATCGAAGGCCTCTAAGCACCTCTGAAACATGTAACCAATGATAAGCTCTTGCTTTTTCCCAGATGATTTTTCTTTGCCGAATGGCATGGGATACACTTGACTCAACAGTTATCATAGATTATGTTATTTCACTCACACGATGATATACTTACTCATTTCGTGAAGGTTTAGCAGATTTTTATTAACTGGCTAGAGACAAATTAAGTTACAATGTAGGTCAACTTTCCACTGGTGGCGCTATTTGGAGAAATTTTTACCTTGGAGCTCAGTTTAGTAATCTTACATAACACAGACTGTTTGTTTGTTTGATTGGGGTTTTACATCATACTTTAAGTTATTTCACACATTTGACGGTGCCCCAGTCCAATATGGTTGATGGATTGATTGATTGATTGGGGTTTTTACATAGTAGTCAAGGTCATTTCACTTAGCTCAGAGAGCACAAGGGCACAGCTAGAAGGCTCCCACCCAACCAAACACATATGGGAAGTACCGTAATGGGTAAAAAGCATAACTTGGAGCTACAGATGTAAATGACACAGGCAAAACACAAGAAACAACAAGAAATTTACTGGACAAACAACAGGACACCACAACAAATTTGCTTTCTGATGTCCTTTAGCTCATAAAGGGTCACAGACAACAAGATCAAAGACTTATTGTAATCTGTTGCATATCCACCCATGTAAGTTACCAAAGGTCTGGAGGGAATAGACCAATCTCACTGAAGCGATCTGTTCTTTTGACTTGAAAGATGACGTGTCACATGCAACGTCACAAATGATGCACAAGCAATAACGGTAGGCTACAGTATGGTGACGTCACGATTTGGATGCGACGTCCCCATGCGTGGCGTCTGAAGATCATATAGCCTCACGTAATTTCGCAGCGGCACCCCTTATATCAAAAAGGTCTACTCCCTTGCTGAACAAGGGGTTGCAGGTTCAAGTCCTTTCCTTTAATATGCAATTGAGACAAGCAAACATGCCTTGCAAGAGGCTTATTTAAAAGATACCCAAACACTACTAAGAAGTAATTAATACGTGTCTTACAACATCATGAACATGAGAGACTAATTGACTATATGGTTGCCTGATTAAAACTTTGAGCTATCAGCTTAAATTATAAAAATCAAAAGTGTGCCAAATAGCATGCATATAAATATATTTAATGGATGACTTACAGGTTTGCTGAGTTATTAAGTAACAATATGCCCTCATCAGGCTTAGGCTACTAGCCGGCAACTTTTACAATCCAAATGTCATAAAGCCTAACAACTTATCTCCGTCTGTATATATATTACTGTAACCGATGCAGAACAAATATCTATTTTAACTTATATTGAGATTTATCGAACATTGAACGGCATGTGACACTTATAGATCTGTGTTTTTCTCAACATTTCATCAGATTGTATTACACAACTTTGCAAGGTGAATAAAATGCATTATACATCCAATGCTACCCTTAATATCACTAAACAGCGCCAAAAACTAAATGACTCCTAATTTTCTCAACAAACACTGTTGGCCTACTCATACTTTATTTCTACAGAGCTTATCTTTCTTCACTGTTTAAATATGTAGGCTATTAGCTACGTGTAGACCTATATTTCTTCAATATGGTGTTTAATTGTTTTCACAGCTGCACATCACCTTTTCAAAATCTTATTCTCAACTTTGATTATCTTACCGAATTAACCGAACTTTGTTTTCATTTTACCTAAAGATGTAAAGCCTGACAATGAATGATCGGCCTATATTATATAATCAGTACCGTGTAAGGCTACATGTAGCATGCTCGGCTTGTACGCACAGAACTTTGCATTTAGGTCGGTAAGCTAATATTGACCCCGCTGTGAGTAAATACAACGGCTTACATTTACTTTTTTGTCGTTGACATCTATTATGCTGATACTTTCTAGCATTTTGCAACTTGCATTCTCATCTGTGCCATGCATACTGATTAAATCTAACTACTAAATCGTTCTGAAATGATTTTCATGCGCTTTCATAAATCTTCTTGTGGTGGAGGGAAACTGAACTCGTACATTTTTATTTAAATTGTTGATAAAGGTACGAGCGAAGCTGAATTGAGTTGAACATGGCTTCAGAAGCAACTGAAGAAGTTGAGAAAATCAACGACGAAGTAGAAGAAAATGGTGTTAACGATGTCATAGAAGAGCCAGGAGATGTTTCCGAGGTAGCAAAAAAGAAAAAGAAGAAGAAGAAAAAGAAGAAAGCCAGTGCGTTGTTGAGTTATTCAAACTTTTGTAACGTTGTTTTGCCAAAGACAACAACAACGTCACCTTTTCCTGTTGGAAAATGGATTAAAATTTCATAACATTTTGCTATATGTCACACTATGAAGACAGTCAAGACAATCATTCAATGAAATGATTTTCCGAGCTGACTTCACGTAAAATTTCTGGTGTATTCGTTTGTTAAAACTTTTTTTTTTACATTTTATATACGGTATTATGAACATGAAAGATTTGCTAGTGACAGTATGCTGAGTATGTAGTATCTCTGATATTTTTATCACTTATCGGTGGGAGAGTGATGGTAGACTGTCACCCCTAGGTAAGAGATTTATTACCCTGACTTTTAAGAAGAAAAAAAATGAACCTTGGAAGTTGGAAGTAAATCAACACCTGCTGTTCATCAAACAATATAATATATATGAAGATTTGTGTTTTCTTCAATTTCAGTCCATAAAATATCATCAAATTAAATCATACAACAAAACCAATTTCCGTAATAAATGATATATTTTTGGTAACTTTAGATATGACTAAATGTGATTGTCCCTTATTATCTAAGAAAAACATACAAAACTCAGGCCAGATAAACTTAGATTTCATCACGAATCAATTAGTGTTTTATATGTTTTTCAAAAGCAGGTGAAAATGAAGCAGTAAATGGGCAGACAGAAACTGCTGGAGATGGAGTGGAGGAAGTGAGTGGTAAACTAGCAGAGCAGAAACTAAATGGGGTGGATGAAGAGGAAGGTGAGAATTTAAGTGCAGACCTGACAGATAACGATAGAAGAAATGATGTCAGTTGTTACCAAAGAGGTGGTGCCTTTATGGATATGAATGAGGCATTAAACACCAACCAATCAATCAATATTCATGGACAGGGTCATTGTATTAGCAAGAGGGGTGTCTCAGTGTTTCAAGAAGCTATTTGAGACACCCTACTTCAATCTAAAACATGGGAAAGAGAAATGTGAAATAGACACCCTGTTTCTGTGAAAATAGTGATTTTAAACATCTTCTTTTTTTATTTCTGGCTAATACTATAGACCGGGTGGTCATCTCAGCAATAAACAAAGCATGAAGTTCTACCATATACAGTAATCAATCAATGCATCTGAATTTACTTGTAAGTTAATTTCAATCACTGGTAATATTTTCAGATGGAGAAGGGGCTGGAGATGAAACAAGTGGAAAGAAAAAGAGGAAAAGAAAGAAGAAGAAAGGTTCTAAAAAATTGTACTTTTAAGTAACTGATTTAATGTCTTGAGTTAAAGACGTATATTTTCAAACAGTAAATAAGTATGTCCGTCAGCATGTGTGAAACCATAAAATATTTAAGGAACTATTTTTAAACTTGCAATTTGTGAGTAAATTGTCAAGCCAACTAAGTGACTGGGTATCACTTCAGGACTACACCATCCAGTACAGTTACCTCTGACTGGAACATAAACACTACGCAGCCAGCTCTGTGGGGAAACCCTACCCACTAAGCTGTAAATTATTGTTCATTGTTTGTTCAACAATTCACACTCCTATTGTTGAACGCACACGCTGTTTTAGGAATGAAGGTTTACGGTGGCTGCTGAGATTGTGGGCTGGTTTATACAAAGTTTCTTCTCAACTTTTCACCATACGCAGACAACACAAAGTTGTCATATAAGTGAAGTACCCTTGAGTACGACCCACCTGTGGACCATTGGTATATACGGGAAGTTTTCTGGTTTCGAGGTTTCTTCTCTGTTTTATTCAATACACCAGCAACAAACTTGAAGTCGTCATATAGGTCAAATACTCTTGAGTACGACGTTAAACACCAAACAAACAAACAAAGAAACCTTTGAGTAAGACATCAAACACCAATCAATTACAAAAATAGATTGTCTTAGGCACAGAATTGATATTCAACGTCCATGATTCCATACTTAATCTATTTCATACCGACTGCAGGTCCCAAACAACAGACTGACCCTCCATCCATACCCATCAGTGAACTGTTCCCCGATAACCAGTACCCCGAGGGAGAAATCATGGATTACCCAGTTGATAAAGACGAGTAAGTTAATCACATCTTGTTTTGTTTCTGTGTGTATATGGAGAAATATTCTTGTTGTGTTTAGGGGAACTGACAGAGGGAGTCACCTTATGGTTAGCCAAAAGTATGCCATGTGAACTGCTTTATAGTTTTACCCAGGAAGTGGTTGGTTGAGCTTCCTGTTCCCTGGTGTTTTTTTAAAGAAAGGGCGTAAAGAAGCTGATTTGTTGTGGCGTCCTGTCTGGCCTCCAGACTCCCACCCAATCACCCGTTTATTAGAACTTAAAATGGCAGCCCTCTGGCTAAGGCCAGTATGTTTCGAGTTTAAATTCATGCTCTCCTACACAGCACTGTAGGAACATTATCTTTGCAACAGAGCTAGGTCTTTCTTCTGGTGGGGCCCGCTCAGTGGTCAGCGCGTTTGACTGCAGATCCTCATTCGATGTACTGCACGGGTTTGAGTCTCCCAGTGGACCTGAGGTATATGAGAGAGTCACACGAGGTGACGTCGGCAATCGCGGGGGCAGTTTTTACGAGGTTTTTCGCCGTATTGAGTAGAGCAGAATAAGAAGTGGAGAATCTGTTGTCATATCAACGAAATTCCTTTGAGTATGACGTTTAACACCAATCAAAACAAAACAAAAAATCATTGATCTTGTTGTGTCAGTGTCACTGTTGTAGTACAACAATCATACAAGTGAAATACCACAGACCACAGCATTAAAAACCAATCAATCAATAAATCAATGTGCCCTCTGGCTAAGGGCAGTATGGTTCCAGATCATATTCATGCTGTCGTACTTCGTACTGGAGTAACAGTATCTTTCCATCAGGGATAACACTTAAGAGACTTTTCACATTGTTTTGGTTGTGATCGATTCACCGACTACTGTTGGAATACATCCCCATCATATGAGGGAAATACCCTTGAGCACGGCGTTAAACACCAATCAATCAATGTATACATTGCATGATAAAGTTATTCTTGTAAATTTTCTGTTTGATATTCTGTTTCTTTGGGAAATGGTCTCGGGACTGATTTTGTTTCTTTGTTTCAGTCGAACAGCGAAGGATCGTTTCACAAGTGAGGAGAAGCGTATGTTTGATCGTATGAACTTGGATATGTACAAGGAAGTCAGGTTGGCCTCCGAAGCACACAGACAGGTGAGCTGTTTGGCTCAGTTACTTGTTTGTGTCTGCCATCAAATTATTCAGGACATCGGTAGAGAATCCTTTATCAGGATCAGAAGATCCTTTTATAGCTCGTTGTTATTAACTCATCCGGCTGGCATGTTATCATCTGGGCCAAATAACCTGACTCCACACACAGTCCCCTTGGAAGCACAATGGCGGGTGGTCAGTGGAGGCCTCCTGGTTCCTTTTTGAGCTAAGGGGCATCACTAAACTGATTTGTTGTGTTTTGTTAATATTTTGTGGTGTCTTATGTGTTGCCATCGTTGTTTAAGGTGGTTTCCTTCACCAATTGCGGGTGGTTGAGTGGTGCCTCCTCTGCCCTGGTTCTCTCAGAGCTAAGTGGCATAGGAAATCAGTTTGTTGTACGGTCCTGCTTTTGTCCTATAAAAGTATTGTAGTGTCTTCTATGTTGCCGGCTTCACTTAGGATGGTTTCTTTCACCCGTTGGGCTGGTACGCCATCATATAAGTGAAAAAAAACGTACGGCATAAAACCACAATCAACCTTCATCAATTGAGCCGGCACACCATCATATGAGTACAGTAACCTTAAGTACTGCTTTAAACCCTTATCAAAAACAAACAAATCAAAACACAGTGGGACCATATGGCTTAAGGCTAAATGTTTCAAGCTTAAATCCACGTAATAGAAGATTTGCATTGATTCAAGAGTAAATGAACAATCCAATAAATGCGTGTAAATCCAAAATGTATTTTTTGCTACCAGTCTTCTGTGATGTACCGTCATTGCGCTGCAAGTGACTTTGATTTTACCTGTTTTGTTTCAGACTCGTCAGTATATGCAGAAGTACATTCAGCCTGGTATGACCATGACACACATATGGTTAGTATTTGTTTACTTACTTATTTCACTTAAAAGGAGGGCCACGCCGTGGTTGAGCATTGGATTACGGAGCCCCCTTCACTGTACCCGGAATAGGTTCGATCCCCCTAGTGGACCTTAGGTATATAAAGGAAGTTTTTCGGTGGCTGCGGAGTTCGCGGGGTGGTTTTAACGAGGTTTCTTCCCAGTTTTCCACCATACACCGGCAAAGAAAAATTACTTAGTCATCATATAGGTGAAATACTCTTGAGTATGACGTTAAACACCAATCAAACACCAAAACACTAAAAAGGCCCTGTGCCCTTGTGTTGTCTGAGCTATGGCCAATCAGCAAGAAGATTTGCTACGGAGTTCTGTTACATGTCCTGACCTTGTCCTGTGGGGTCTTGTTTGTTGCCAGCGTCGTTGAAGATGATTTCCTTCAACCATTGAGCTGGTGTGCAGGCTGTCATATGAATGAAATCGTTTTCAGTATCTATTAAAGGTTAACTTAAGTTGTAGCCTTGTCTGTTATATCCACACTATGAGTGAAATAAATAATAAGTACTATGTAAAATGCCAGTGTTCTATCCAGAATATTTAGAAGAATAATGAAAGGACAAGCCACTGCATTGATAATTAACATGAGAAAGTTTGTAGTTATTTTCATGGCAACAGCTGATTTTTTAAAATTAATTTTCCAGGTACTACCTGAATGCAGAGATAAGGACAATTTGTTAATGAAATTACTTTTAGGTAATAAATCCTTTCATCTGGTCATCTGGTCATATGATTTTTATCCCGTGGTGAACAGGGTCTAGATCTTACTCACTCTCTTGTTGGACTATTTCTCTGTCAATAATTTTAGGATTGTTCTGAAAATTGGGCAATATCTACCTGATAGTACTTTTCAATTTTACCATGGTTTTCTTAAAAAGCGAGTTTATAAATGCACACAGCACAAAATGTTATGGTCTTGAGGCATATTTTAATAATACATGCTTCAAAGCCTGCAGCCACATGATTCGTATTTGCTGCAGGCCACAGGGTATGTCTCGCAGTGCAGACTTGTTTATAAGAAACGCAGAACCCTGAATGCCATCTGGCTACGGGTAATATGTTACAAGCTTACATTCACCTCGTCATGGGAGGAAAAATATCTTTCCAACAGAGCTAACACTTAAGGAAACTTCACATTATTAAGTTGTGTTAGTCGCTGTCTACTGTTGGAATACCGGACATATAGGTGAAATACCCTGGAGCACCGCGTCAAACATTAATCAATGAACTATTTAAAACCTCTAATCAAAAGTACAGTCCACCAAACACCAGCAAGGCAAAGTCTTTATATTAGCGAAATACTTGAGTCAATGTTGAACGGCAATCAAATTAACACCAATAAATAAACGAAGTAAACTCCACTTTCTGGGGAAACAAGGCGTTCACTACAAATAAATAACGATCAACAAGGGTAGATATTCCTCTTTTCAGTTGTTAGGCTCCCAGTGTTAAGGATATGTTGTTGACCCTGTGTCTTTTACCATGACCCACCGCAATGTCCTGACAGACTTCTTCTGTACCGATATTGTAATTTGTTTGTTTGGTGTTTTGACCAGGAACTTTATCCCTGATCATCTTGTTCTTCTACTTCTTATTGTTCTTGGGGGGGTTTGACGCCAACCATAAAACACTAACATACTGTACTTCAATAGGCCATAACCATGGAACCAAGGAAGCTACAGCGATAAAACCATTACTAAAATACCAGACCGTTTCTGGTTCATGGTACGCAAGTTCTTGCATTTATTTTTTTCCAGTTTAGACTTTGCTTGCATAAATAGACTGTTGTCATTTGGGTGAAATAACCTTAACACATAACACTGAACTAGTACATCTTTTTGTTGTTACAGTGAGACATTAGAAGGTATTGCGAGGAAGCTGATAGACGAGAAAGGACTAGAAGCGGGCCTAGGTTTCCCCACAGGCTGTTCACTCAACCACTGTGCTGCTCACTACACTCCCAATGCTGGCGATTCTATTGTTCTTCAACATGATGATGTCGTCAAGATCGATTTCGGCACTCACATTAATGGTCTGTGTGAATTTAAAGTGGAAGTCAGCTCCTGATGGGATTAATTTTTTTTATACATTGGATTTTTTTTTTTTTTAATATGGGCATTCAATTTCCTGGTTAACAGTGTAAGTTATCAATAACACAAGTTGACATTGTTTAGAACCCAGGTTTTAGAATTCAAACGAAAATAGTCTCGCTTCACCCTGTGGACCTTAGATATACATGTATAAGAAAATGTTTTTATTGTGGCTGTGGAGTTCGCGGGGTGGTTTTCCACCATAAACCAACTATGCAAAGTCATTACATAGGTTACTTACACCTGAGTACAACATTAAACACCAAACAAATAAATTGTTATGGTATCGTGTTAATGTCTTGTATCCAGTGTGGATTCCTTCACCTATAGGACTCGCATGGTATATAACCCCAAGCAAACAAACAAATCCCTCCAATTTCCATCAAATAAAAACAAGGAAATGCTAACACTATAATATGTTGAAATACCTGTTTAATTAATATATTTAATTGACATTTTTTCTCACAGGGAGGATCATTGACTGTGCCTTCACTTGGACATTTAACCCTAAATATGACAAACTATTGGAAGCTGTTAAAGATGCCACCAACACTGGAATCAGGGTATGAAACTGACTTCAAAAGAGACTAATGTTTGTACCGTATTCATACATGAAACTTGAGCATCCATGTAAATTGCGCATTCATGTAAATTGCGCATCCCAAACTGAAGAGCTATATAGAAGAAAAAACCTCTTTGCCCGTGTATTATGAGCGTGGTAGTTTTAGGGATTTAGTTCTTCTCCAAACCAGGTGGTAATCACTACGATATCAAGTGGGGGATACAATAAAGTGCCCCTGCTGTGTGTACTGTAAGCCATAACACAAAACCGGATGTAATTCAACGTCATGTAGCTCTTGTGTGTTTTTTAAATACATGAATGCAAACAATATTGAAAGCATGTTGAACAGAGTACCAGAGCAAAAAATTTATTTTATTAAACAAAATGTTAATTCTTCAAAGCCTGGTGTTGATCTCGTTGACCCGTGCTCTGTTGTTGTTGTTTCACATCTGCGTATTGCTTGTCACAGCACACATTTAGGAAATGTTGTGGATAATTACTGTTCCCATGTATCTTGCGCAGGACTTTCTCGGGCTAGCAAATTTCGACAGAATACGATAAATCTCTGGCAAACATCCACATTCAGCTTTTATTATTTGTGATTAGATTTTTTTTTTTTTTTTTTTTTTTGTCCCAGTTAAATATTTTATTTAGAAAAATTTAAAGGTATAATACTTTATTGTCATCGAAACAGCAAGGTATTTTGACTTTTTTACTGAAATTTATGATACATGTAGTTGCCTGTGTATGCAGGCTCTTTGAGCTAAGGGCGATCAGGAACCGGATTGGTGGTGTCCTGTTTTTCGTCCTGCAAATGTATTGTGGTGTCTTTTGTTTTGTCAGCGTTGTTTAGGGTGGTTTCCTTGACCCATTGGGCTGGCATTCTATAATACGAGTGTAATAACCTTAAGTATGGTGTAAACCACCAATCAAACAAACACACAAATCAGCATAGGTATGCCGCTCTGATTCTCTGAACATCATTTCCCTATCCCATCTTTTGTGGTAGACAAGAGGTTCCTGTGCCAGGGTATTTTGGCTAAGAGCCATACGCCTTTCTTGTGTTCTACATGTATGTCGCCCTTTCTTTGGTGCCAATTACGACAATAGGCTACACTCTTGTTCGCTAATCCCTGCCTTCTCGCGGGAAATCAAAATATTGTTTAAACCAATGGTGGGTTCCCTCCCTTGTTTGCCTAGTCATTTGGCTGCAATAACTTAAAAGTAGTGTGTAAACAAACTGAACATAAATTTCCTGTCCCACCTTCAGGAGGCTGGTATTGACGTTAGACTATGTGATATAGGGGAGAGAATCCAGGAGGTCATGGAGTCGTACGAGGTGGAGCTAGATGGGAAAACTTACCAAGGTATATGTAATAGTAATTGTCGGTAACTCTTTGATACAGTTGTAATTATTGTCAATCGAAACAAAAATTTTTATTATATTCAAAAGCGTTTTTCTATCCAGGAAACCAATATAGAAATTCTATTTAATAATTTGCTCTTCATTTTTAAAGTTTTGAAAATGAACAGTGAAAACATTTCATGGATAAGTGTGTTCATGTAAGTTTTTGTTCTAAAATATAGCTACTGTTTCATACCAGTAATGAAATACTTAACCATTAACTCACTATGAATCAGATGTTGCCTTTCGAAATTGTTGATATGATAATTTGGCAAAAATTGTTCCTAAAGATTTGCTTATTCTTTACCCCCAGTTAAACCAATCAGAAACTTGAATGGTCACTCAATAGGCCCGTACAGAATCCATGCAGGGAAGACAGTACCAATAGTTAAAGGCGGAGAAGCAACTCGCATGGAGGTTTGCTTATTTCTGTATTCTCTCTATTTCTTAGCTCTGGTCATGTATAATATTGCCTTTTTTGTCTTTCTAGTTTTTATAATCTTAATACAAATAAACATGGATAATCAAAATGTAATCTTTCACTTTTGATAATCCCACAGGCACATAATAATAGTTCTCTCAGATATAACACGGGTGGTTGGGTGGAAGCCTCCTGTGCCCTGATATTCTCTGAGCTAAAGCGCATCAGGAAGATGATTTCTTTATTTGATGTCCTATTTTTTTGTCCTGTTAATGTACTGTAACCCCAATCAAGCAAACAAACTCAGTCGTTACCCCTTGGCATATGTGTTCCAAATGGGAACTGTTGTGGTCTTGTTCGTCCGTCTGTCCATCAGTTACCACAATAACTCTGTAATCTATCGCCCATTACTTATGAAACTTCAGGTATATGTTTCCCCCCTGTGGATCTTAGGTATATACGGGGAGTTCGCAGGGTGGTTTTTATGAGGTTTCTTCCCGGTTTTCCACCATACACCGGCAACGCAAATTATTAAGATTAGTAAGTCGTCATATAGGTGAAATACTCTTTAGTATGACTGTAAACACAAATCAAACAAACAAACAATCAGGTATATGTTTGCTTGGTGATCGATCAGAAGATAATAAAGAGCTTCAGCAGCTAATAGTTAACAGAGTTATGTCCCCTTGGTCAAATGGTTCTATGTTATTCTCTGTGATTTTGAAACACTGGTAGATTAGTTTACATGCATTATTATCCTAGACTAATGTTAATTTCCATTTTGATGTATAATCTGTAGGAGATGGAGTTTTTCGCTATTGAGACGTTTGGAAGCACAGGTCGTGGGGTGGTGCACGATGATATGGAGTGCTCCCATTACGCCAAGAACTATGACATAGGCCATGTACCTTTGCGGTAGGTTAACTTCATTCCATGTAGTTTTTATTCCAACTTAGTTAGAGTATCTTGTTTGAGTGGCATTAAGAAGCTGGGTACATAACAAAAACATGACGACTGAGATGGATTTTCAACTTCGGGATATATTGGTAAGCGACGTTTTGATCTAGATGCTAAGACCATTTTCAAGCAATGATTATTAATGTGAATGCTGTTATCATTTTTACTGGTCTTAGCATCTAGATCAAAACGTCGCTTACCAATATATCCAGAAGTTGAAAATCCATCTCAGTCGTCATGTTTTTAGTTAGAGTAGTTAAGAACACAAATCTTTTTAGGATTTCAACTTTCAACAGTTCATGGATTACCAATGTTCCTGTTACCAATGTTCCTTCCCCGTTGTCGGAAGCCTCCTCTGCCGTTAGCTTAGGGACACCAAGAAGCCGATTTATTGAAGTGTCCTGTTTTTCGTCATGTAAATGTCCTGTAGTGTCTTAGGTGTTTCGAGCGTCGTTTAGGTTGGTTCCCTTCACCAATTGGGCTGACATGCAGTCATATGAATAAGTAACAAGTATAACTTAAAACCCTTATCAAACAATCAAGCAAACCAAATAGGAAAGTTACCAGAGATTTTCAGTGGTCAGGGTGTTTTTTCTGCTTGTTTACTGTATCAGTTCCCTCCACCTGTCTTTTTTGCGCTTGAAGCCATGTACATGTAAGGAAAATGTCTTCAGTTTGGTGTTAAACACCAAGCTTATAAATAAGTGAAAGTATTAATTTAATGTATGAAATTACCCACGAGTATGTAAGTGTAATGCGTGTCATAAATTAAAACATTACAGTGGAGGGTTCAGTTTTTTAATTCTGATTGAAAAGTTACGGGTCTTGAACGTCAAAGCCAATTTGTCTGTTAATTCCTGTTTTTGAATCCTGTGTCATTGTCTGTTGCCAGTGTCAATGAGAGTGGTTTCCCTCACTCATTAGACTGCTACACCGTCACATGAGTGAAATAACCTAAAGCAAGGTGTTAAACCCTTATCAAACTGAACTCCGTTTACAGTCCCCTTTTGCTTCTCGGAGAAACAAAAATATATTTTATGTCTGAACTTCAACGCTTGCTGCTCTTGCTCTTATGCTAGAAAAACATTCAACTATAGTTCTTTTGAAATTCCAGCTCTAGCGCCTTTAGGATTTGAGGAGAAATTTGTAACTTATTATATTTTGTTTTGTAAACATTTTACAATTTATCTAGAGAAGCTTGTTACATCCCTCAATATCATTCTGCAGTTGTGTATGACAGAAATCAAGTGTCCTCATATCTTCTTCCAGGTTAGCAAAGTCTAAACAGCTGCTGAATACCATAAACCAGAGCTTTGGAACCCTGCCGTTCTGTAGAAGGTGGTTGGATCGGTTAGGTCAGACAAAGTACTTAATGGCACTGAAGAATCTTTGCGACGTTGGAATCGTGGATGCCTACCCTCCTCTCTGTGACATTAAGGGCTGTTACACAGCACAGTGGGAACACACCATTCTTCTCAGACCCACCTGTAAGGAGGTGCTCAGTAGAGGAGATGATTTCTAATCATTGTACTCACAAGAGAAATACTACAACTTCAAAATTGAAATGTTGAGAATAGGTCATGGAGATATTTCAAGAAGGACAGTTTGGTAATTGGGTTGAAAATGTGATTGATCATTTGTTTTGAGAGAACTTTCGAAAATATAACTTTGGAAAAAGAGGCTTTATCATTTGTTTATTTGTTACCTGTAGTGAGTAAGAAAACTATATAAGTTAAATAGTTGTTAAAAAAATACAGGTATACATGTATGTTACATTAATATTTGAAAAGTGTAAATACTGTCAGTTTCCAGTTTCACATCGGTATGTGAGGGTGGTATCTTTCACACATTGGGTTGGCTCGTTGTTGTATGAGTGATGTATGGTGTAATACCCCCAATCAAACGACCGAGCCAAAAAAAACTGTTACATCAAATAGTTTTGTGTCATATTCATGTTCCGTAAAAGGAAATACTGCCTATGTGCAATCTTCGTGTCCGGTTAAACGATTGATTGATTTATATTTAACACCATGCCCAAGGGTATTTTACTTTATGACTTTGCTCTGTTTGAGCAGTAGACAATAACCCTAACCCTAAAACAACCAGGTGAAGCAATTTCTAGTTTAGCTCTGTTGGAAAGATAAAGTTCCCCCACTAAGAAGTATGACAGCATGAATGTAAGCTCAAAACGTACTGGCCTTAGCCAGACAGCCAAGTTTAACGAAACTGCTGATCTAATGTGGATAAACTGTTACATTTCTGTAATTTTATTGTCGTGCTATGGTGGGAGGTTCCTCGGTCTTTGCACTTTCTCAGCTAAGAGGTATCAGGAAGCTGATTTGTGGTGGTATTCTGTTTACTGCCGTATGATTTTCATGTACCGTAATGTCTTTAGTGTCTCTGATCAAAATCACATTGGTCTGCCTTTTTTCACCCTCCAACTTTGATGGGTAAAAAAAATCCACATCAATTCAGTTCACCTATTTTTTGTGTGTAAACTACAACGATTATCGGTCTAAAATAGTTCACATGCAGGTGGCGTTATTGGAATGCAGTGGCGTTTTCTTTTTTGTTGCACCTTGCTAGAGGTAACTGGCAGTGTGCCAAGATTCCTGCAAAGCTTGCCTGCGGGGCTGTCAAAAGTGCAGTGTAACCGCAAACTGCATTTAATGGGTGATTTTAAGAAAGCTTGCTGTGATGTGGATCAGAGCCGGATCACTTTAGTTTACCTTTCTGAAGCCTATGTATTAAACCTTGGCTTTTGTAACCTGCCAGAGACGTTGAGGGTAGTCTTGTCAACAATGGAGCTGGCACGCCGTGAGATGACTGAAGTACAGCATTAAACCTGAATCAAACAAATAAATAAATTAGTTGTTTCCATGTATTATAACAACACATTAGATTGTATAATTAATATATTAAATTAGCCTATTACTTTCTGTTGAAAAACAAATTTAGGGGGTCCTACGGGGTCATATCGTTTCTCACACCCTCAGTTTTCAAGATGGTATCCAGATGGTAACTGTGCTTATTAAAACTTTATTCTTGCCTGTTTCTATCGCTGGTGAAAAAAAAAATCTACTACACAACCCTAGTTTGTTTGTAATCTCTGGTCTGGATAAACATTTTTTTTACAATAATGTATTGGCAATGTGTGTATCGTATCGTTTAAATGGAGATTTATGAGTAAGAATTTTTTTTTTTTTTTTTCCAAGGTGTTCACATGTCACATTTATTTAGACACAGTCTTCCAGAATCACATCCGAGTTTGTTGTAATGTAGAAGAGCTGTGTAAATTATTGTTAAGTATCCTTGGATTTTTGTGATTATTAACCGAGTCACTACATCAAAACAGTAATTTGATGTTTGACTTATTATTTTTAGGTCATCTGTTTATTTATCAAAATTGTTTTCTGTTTCTCCTTTGTTAATGTCAGATATTGTTTAGAGTTAAACATTAAGGTTAGCTTTCTTCCGAAATTGAAATTAATAAATTTTTGAAAATGCCTATGTGTAGGCTTTACTTGTGTATCAATTTTGTGAAGTAAATAATGTAAGACTAATTTAAGATTTTTTTTTTTTTTTAAAGAAATGTTAAAATATAGGCCTACTGCTTACACTACATCTGTCTGTATATATTTATATTTGCTAACACACGATGGATTCTGAAATGTTCTGTTTGCATTTAAGACATGTACATGTGTGTATAAATTTATTTCTAGACAAACTGAGGCTATTCAATCAAAATGCAAGTCACACCTTAATAATACTCTTTATACAAGCAATTTTGTTTCTGAGAAGATTCAAAAATAATATTTACCTGTAGTTAAATGTGTGTCGGGTAACAATGAAGTGGCACAGTTCACTGTAATGCATGTAATAAAATCTGAAGGATGTCTAGATTGTACACAGATCTAAGAGTATTTTTGTGAACTCAATAGTATGCCAGATAATTCACTACACAGATCTGAGAGTATTTATGTGAACTCAATAGTATGCCAGATAATTCTGTGAACTCAATAGTATGTCAGATAATTCACTACACAGATCTGAGATTATTTCTGTGAACTCAATAGTATGCCAGATAATTCACTACACAGATCTGAGAGTATTTTTGTGAACTCAATAGTATGCCAGATAATTCACTACACAGATCTGAGAGTATTTCTGTGAACTCAATAGTATGCCAGAT
>JAVFBZ010166794.1:2435-31554 GCA_032466195.1 Katharina tunicata
TGTGTCATAAATACTCAACAAGACACATTTATTATAGCTAGGCTGTGTCACAAATACTCAACAAGACACATTTATTATAGCTAGGCTGTGTCACAAATACTCAACAAGACATATGTAATAGCTAGGCTGTGTCACAAATACTCAACAAGACATATGTTATAGCTAGGCTGTGTCACAAACACTCATCAAGACACATATATTATAGCTAGGCTGTGTCACAAACACTCAGCAAGACACATATGTTATAGCTAGGCTGTGTCACAAACACTCAGCAAGACATATGTTATAGCTAGGCTGTGTCACAAATACTCAGAAAAACACAAATATAATAGTTAGGCTGTGTCACAAATACTCAACAAGACACATAGATTATAGCTAGGCTCTATTTCAAAAACTTAGCAAGACACATATTATAGCTTGGCTGTGTCACAAATACTCAGCAAGACAAATATAATAGCTAGGCTGTTTCACAAATACTCAACAAGACACATATATTATAGCTATTCTGTGTCACAAATAAATATGTCTAACTCTGAGGAGTCCCTACAGAAGTGATCAAAGAAGAAAATATGTATTTGAAAAGGTATTTGAAGATTTAAATATTTTAGAAAAGCTTGTCCGTACACATTTAACACAGTTACCCAATTCGCCTGTCCATTTTTAAGTTTACTCCCTATAGTTACCACATTAATTATGATAGTTTTTGCCTGTCCAAATTTAATATTTCCCTGTCGTAAAAAAAAATTGGTTGACGTGCCTCTGTAAAGACCTAAGTTATGTCTGCTCCCAGACCTGACACATTTCACCCCTACTGTAAAAATCACAAGTGATAGTCCTAGTGCATTAATGTTATATGGTTGAATCTTTCCCATGAGTAATTTGTTGTATGGTTTATTTTAATAATAGGAATTTTCTGATCAGTTGTTGTTGTATTTCAGGGTTATACACCGTTACACTTAGCTGCTATGCAAGGACATGAAGGCCTTATAGACCTCCTGGTCAACACATACAGTAAGTGTTATTAAAAATGTTTTATGCCATTCATTGATATGAAAAGCTCATAACTAGGGAAGGGTCAAAGTTTGCTTATTTTTCTTTTTTCTCTTTACTTTGTAAAACCATTGTGCCCATATGATAATTTAGCGTAGGTGGCTCAATCAATTTTGTTAAAAATATACAATAATTCTACCTGTAATCAGTGAGCACATATTTGTTGTTCTATTTGTCCTGATTATATGATCATGTCTTACGTTTTTCTCTTTCAGAGGCTAATCCTAACATTCGTGATTATTCCGGGAAGAAAGCCAAGCACTATTTAAGGAACTCCGCTTCTACCCGGGCCCAACGTAAGCGATCCTCCGTTATTATCCCCCCTGAATTAGGCAGTCAGCGTCACAGTATGGTGGGGGCACCACACATCCTACATCTCTCCTTAACCAACTCATCCGACTCTAACATATAGCTCCTCAGACACACTAACATTACGATAAACACAGTTCATATTTAGTTATGAGACAATAGTTACTATTGAGACAATCGTTACTATTGAGACAATCGTTACTATTGAGACAAGCAAAGGGTGGTGGGGATGTCACTTTAGCTGTGTTGTTCAGCTTGATAAGACTGACATTTTTACAACTTTCTTACTGTTTAAGTTAAACTTTCAAAAATTACTATACTAATGAAGCGAAGCAATCCGCAAATTTGTAGCGGTTTGATATGAACAAGAGAGATATGAACAAGAGAGATATGAACAAGAGAGGCAATCTGGCTGGAAAAGCTTTGTGAAATTGTGACCTGTTTTATGAACAGGCTGTTATCAAAAGTACCCTAAATCCTCATCAAATTCGAAACAACTAACAAACTACATTTTATGCAAAGGCTAATAAGTGTAGAAATGTATTCATTTAGTTGTTATGAAGTTCAAACTTAAAACCACCAGAAACTACATTTATAAATTCAATAAATTACTTAAATCTTGTCCCCTTCATGTTGAATTTGTTGAGCAGATAGTAGATCTTTTAGCTAATTTCAGTCCACACTCTGCCCATTCACAGAAGTTCCAGCCAGCGGAAAAAATAGCAGGCTGTGTGAATTTGTCGGTGCCAAAAACATTATGATTGTCATGCTTAAAAGTGTAACTTTATTGTTCTAACAGGTAGATAGCTGCACCATTATAGTTTAGTATTACACCATTTTACTAACATAAGCATTCCATTTAAAGCTTTACAGAAAAACTGTCTGTGGGGTGGCTTCATCCATTTGATAGATTGTATACATATAAGTCAGGTGAATTGGAGATGGTGGCTTTGAATGATGGGGAGAAATCTTCATAATGTATTGTACCCAATATTATATACATGTTTAAGCTGTAAGTTGCAATTTCTGACTTTTATTTCTCTCGGTTTCTCATCAAATACCACTGAAATTACTGTGTGTAAGTGAAATACTCTTGAAGCAGACATGCAACACAATGTGAACTATGAGAACAAACTACCAGTAGTCACTCTACAAGCACACAATGTTGACGTTGTATGTAGATGTTTGCAATCTCGTAACATATCATAGCCCTCATGGTCAATTATCATCATGTAAGATTGTTACTATCTCCTCTCCTCTCAAATGATCCCCCATACTGATTAGAAAAAAATGCTATAACTCCACGATGTGCTGTCGCTTTATATCCATAATAATTAGCTAATGTCTCCAACTCATTTTTCACTTCTGAATGGGGTATAAGTGAAAGTTATAATATTAGAAATTGACTGTTTGGACATTTCCCTGCAGGAAATACTGATTTTTGTCGCTAGAATTGACATTAATTGGTTTGGTATTGGACATTAATTAGTTTGGTATTGGGCCCATTGTGATGATGTAACAAAGGGGAAGAAATCACAACGGTTATTGATTTAAAAATTATTTTAGAAACAAATTATTTACAATAGTATAATTTTAATTAGAGCATATTTTAAGGTGAAATAGTTGGTTCATAGATTTTCAAGTCTTAATCACAGTAAGTAATTAATTAATTTTAATTTTATAATATCTTATACAAATCATTGGTTTTAGATATGTTATATTTTGATGTACCTATTTGATAAATTTCTTAGACACAGTCTCCATTTGAGCTGTAGAATTTATTTTGTAATAGATATTTAATATTTACACAACCTATATTATTTCCCATTTAACCTAAATATGTATTTTCTACACACATTTATAATATGACTGATAATGACTGTTTTTTTAGTGTGTTTTTTTAAATCGTTTTTTTGCCTGTCGAATACTGAATAGGGCAAATTGGTGTTAAGGGCTTATTTGTTATTTTAAGAGATGATAGATAGATACTCACTTGCATAACCCTTTAAATATTAATACAGGTATAATCATGATAGCCATAATATATAATTACATTAGTTCATAATATGTCATTAGACAACAAAATATTGTAATTGTCCTGTAGATCCAGAAGACCTTTGAGACTTGGAGAATAAAAACTAAAGCTCCAACCTGGTCATTTACTTGTGTCATATTGAATTCCTTTTTCGGACCAGACCAATCATAAGGCTTTTACCTGGTCAAAACCAGGTGAATACTGAATGGAGAAACCTGTCAATATTCAGCATCTAGTGCTTTTTTTAATTCTTGGTTTATTATACTTGTTACACTGTTACTTTTGTTAAGATTATTTTATTTCGAAAGTTTTAGTTTCAGTCAAATTTTATTTTATATTTTTAATATCTCATGTTATTTTATCATTTTAGTGGCTGATCTACTTATATAGTGTATTATTGTATTGAAAAAAAATGTTAAATAATATTACTTCTATTTACTCCTTGTTTTCTGGTTCCTACGAAATCCCCCCACTCATCTTTTTATTGTCTGTTTTAGTGTTTATATAAGTTGCACGTTTCTATTGTCTTTTTTATAAATGGTTTTAATCTTCTATTAACATGGTATTTTGACTGAATGAGCTAAAGTTCAGACAACAATTACATGTATCCGAAGACAATTTAGTGTTATATTTTGAATTTAATGTGAACTATTTGTTGTTCTCATATATTAAGAATTTGTACTTAGTCATTTTACCGGTTAACTGACAATCAATATTTTTTATCGCACATACTCTACAGGCCTATTCCCACCCACAACAAATAAATACTCAAAGAAGTATTGTTTGTTACATCATGGAGGTATCATGGAGGTACTAAATTAGCTATTTACCTGGTATAATTTCCATATAACGTGAACAGTATATTGTTTTTTACTCTTTCTTTTTTAAATGTATTCAAATATAAATAATTATAATAGTTAACCTTTATTATATTGTCACTTTAAGTTATTTTTTCTTAGAATCTCTTATCTCGGTGTAGGTCTTATCAATCTATGTATTTTGTGTTGTATCTTACAAAGTCGGATTTGACTAATAAAAAAATATTCTCTGATTGGTAGGCTTGTTTGAAAATTGTGGCATTAATGAAGGTCCTAATGTAGGTGATGGGTAATCACAGCTGTTATAACAGGAACAAGAGTAAACGCTCAGAGAATGGCGGAGAAACAATGTTCAAGCACTTGGTTATAACAACAACAACATGGTGGTTGGATGACAGGTGCCCGATCGTCTTGCCGTCTTTCCCTCAGTTGTAATCCAGCGAGAGCTCGTCAACAGCATGTCTCTGGCTGCCACATCAGCTTCTTGACAGACACATGTCACTAGCTCATCTGAAATCCACTCGGAAGAGAAATGGACACAAACAGGTGCTCGGGCTTATAATTTTGGAGAAAATAGAAGAGATGCCAAGCAAACGTTTTTTCATAGAAAATCTTGGAAGACAAACCCGATTTCAAAAAGTTTGTCTAACTGAAAAGTAGAATAAAAAAATTATCAAAATTATTTTTTCCAAGGACATTTACAAGATGATAAATACCGAAATGTTTTCAAAATACAATTCCACTTTACTGGACGTTGGGGCACAATTAAGTGTTTCTTATCAATTTTTTGTGGGAATGTGATGTAATGTAATAAAGATAAGAAATCCACCAAGTTGTGCCGCATTTCTCAGAATAAGGAGCATTAAAATTATGAAAAATATATATAATTTCCAAACTTTTATAAAATCTAAATAACAATTTTGATTTGTTTCAAATAATTATTGCAATAGGCATGTACACAAATCGACTCCAGTGTTGTTCCTTTCGGTAAGTCTGATGCATGGTCAATAATCACTGCTATATTTTCTCTCTGGTCTTTTGTTTAAATTGTTCGTGAATCTTGGCTTATATATTCATCTTAACTGTATACTATACATTTTCTCTGTTTTGTAGTATATTGTTTTTGCTGTTTTCTCTTCTGTTTGCTATAGAATAATGTTCATGACTTGCATGGAATTTTTATGTAGTTTTGAATTTTGAATCCCATTTTTCCTTATAGTATTTTTTCTATTTCATTTGTAACTTTCCCAAAAATATTGATTAATATTTTTTTCATTAATAATCAGCCTTGTTGTTTGTTTACCTCGCTTCTTTCAAATTTAATTAATTTTACGACGCCTATACTTTTTGTGATTTTTGTCACCCATAATTATCGGTTATTACGAACACAAATTCCCTTGGGCTAAATATTTTTTTTATATAAACATTGTGGACGGACATTGACGCCTAGTCCGATTATTTTTTCAGCTGATAATCAAATAATTAGCATTATAAGATGGTGTCTTAGCACAAAAAACGTTATTGTTTTAATGACCCGCAGTTGTAGGTCAAACCCCTCTCTGCTGATCGGAATTTATATTCATATTATTTATTTATTTATTATTTTGGTTTTGCTGCTTGTTTTTTGTGCTTGTTATTTTTTCCCATAAAACCTTAAATGGCTTTAGGCCAGAAGATTTTGTTCTTTTTTTTTACACCTGAATTGTTTTCTATATGCAAACTATTGCAATTTATTTTCATACATATTTGATCAAATGTAGACATAAACAATGTGGACAAAATGTACGCTTGAGAGAAACTTAATTCATATCAAATCAGTCATCATCGCTGTGCAGAAATGAAACAAACGCTAAAACGAGGGAGACTTTCGATATGATATCATTTTATGCGATTTTCGTAAAATAACTTCTGTATAATACGTATTTGTTTGATTCTGTTAAATACTGCACTGAAAAAAGGGTATCGTTTAAAATGCAGGGATTTATTAGAATTAATATTTGCCAAATCCTATAAGCTATATAGAATAATGCTGTTCTCGCTTTACTAACTGTTATCTTGGAGAAGATTTATACGTTTATTGGCCTTAAGTTGTTGTTGTAAGCGGTATTCCTTCTCGCTCGATGCTAAGTAATATTTAAGAGACAACACGAAGTCTATTTGTTCGTCGTGAAATGTGTGAAATAATCCTTAAAGTGCGGCAAAAAACGTCAGTCAAACAAACCGTGTATTTTAAACTGGTCGCCACAATTGAGAACTGTTATATCTAAGATATATGTAATGTTTTTTGTCAATGGAGAAAGAATTTTCAATTTATAAATGTATTCTTTGTTGTAGCCGACAAACGATGTCAATATTCTCTTTTTAGTCTAGAAATTCATCTCCCTTTTGAAGGGCTATATGAGTGTACTTTATCTTTAAGTTTTTGTGAGTCAGAGAAGTAAAATACTCCCGATCACAACCTAACAAAAACTGAGGCAGATTCTTAATGAGCAGTAATTTCTGTTCTTGTTAACATTGTACCGTGTAGCCCTCGTGTATATGACGTGAAAGGTGTGTTGAAGTTCATGGCAGTAATCGCTGTAGTTGAGTAATGTTTAATGATCAGTCAGCGAGTGTGTTCTCGTGAACTTTGAATGTCTACACGCCATTCTCCTCAATGATGTTTCCAAACAGACCAATAGCCTTTTATAGACAGCATACACACTATCCATATATTCCCATGCATTATCGACGGATAACTCTCAAAGCTCTACCATACGGTCGGTAAGAGCGAGTATACCAGGATTTATACATTGGCTACCACCCACTGTGACCTTCGGGAAACTCATTGATTGACTTCTGTTTACGGCCTAAAACATGAAATGTAAAAGATCTACCCGTTGTATTTAAGCGAATGTGTTTGTCCTGATAATGTTGGGTTTTATATTAGAGGAAGAAATATTCGCGCATCTCAGTGAAACTATTTTAATATTTCGTCAGTCTTTTCTCTTCATTGATATCCATCAGTTGTCCATAGATTTAGGTGTTGGTTCCTTTAATCTTGTGTGCCACAACTTTCTGTATTCGTCGCTAACGATATTGTATTCGTGCTGATCTTCCTGAACCGTGTGCTTTATATATTTCACGCATGAAATATTTTCATTTACTTCGGTTTTTGTCCAATTGTTTTATTGCATTGTTGTCTCATTGTTTATGTTTTTAAAGTTAATACGTATGAATCTGGGGCAATTACAGGTGAGTGAATTCATTTGCAAAACGACGAGCTTAATTTTGAGCTGTCAATCAACGGCGCTTAATTTATATGTTATTGCTGTCAGATCATTTAACCACGCCTACTTGGTTTTGCGGGCCTGGTGTATGTTCCGATCTTCTCCACTGTGTTGTAAAGCGTCGATGGAATGGCTTTCTAGAGTACAATGTTCGTAGATAGACGGCCAAATTGTCGGAATGATCAATATGTGATAAACTGTCTGCTTTCCAATCATATCAGTGTGCTAATCGATTAAGACAAGAATCACAAGATAATGTCTATGTCACGTGCATTCAGATGTTTTTTGGTTTTATCACTAGACTTAGATGCAGATAACACGTTCCTGCTGCAGACTATAGTAGTTAGCATATCTACCTTACTGCATCCCTAATGAATATTTACATGTTCAATCAACTAAGGAAGTATGTACAAATTAGCTACCAGTCTTATCCATTGATCGACTGAAATGATCAACAATAAAGCTGGGCTCATCTAGTTCTATTTTCATATTTATTATATATATTTTTGTATCAATGTAGAGAAAGAAAACTTTGCTTGCCTATATCTGTACGGAATGTTTTCACAGATGCTTTTTTTGTTGTTGATGAAGTTAAATTTTGCGAACTACTTCTCGATCGTTTACGTCTAACTGGCCTCTTTTCCTGTCCTAAATCCTTTATTTGCAACGGATTGAGTTTGAATTTTGGCTGATATAACTGCAACAATCTTTTTCCATTTGAATGCTAACAGCTTTTGAAACTTAAGCATCATTTTTTCAGATCTCATTAGTTTAAAAAGAACGCCTTTTCAACCGACACATTCTAAGCTGAGGAGTGAAGACTGGTTTAACAGTAAGTCTATAGTTAGACAGATCTCAGACCAGAAAGATGATGTTTTAAATTGACTGAGGACAAGTGGCCAGATGAATTACATACAAATGTTAAAGTAGCTGATCTCTAAATGCTTTTGTCAAAGGTGCCACTATCCAAGCTTTTTTGATGGCTCGGACTCTTCCTTGACCAACGCATTCATCTCACAATACAAGGTCACCGTGTGAAGAGCTAAATCACAGTACTTGTATAGAGGCGGCAAATTCACAACACAAAAGATGCACTCGTTCTAATAGCTAAGTGATTCCTTGAGGTGTAAAAGTGACCCGTCCCAAAATGATCACTTCACACGATCACACTATCGCTATTATTGTTCAATTACGTCAGCCTTTGTGATGGAGTTAATTCGCCTACCATTGAGGACACCTGGCGGACAATGGTCAATAGGGCAAGGGGATTAACTCGTGAAGAATTAATCAGATCAGTCACTCACCTGTGAGATTAATTCTCCGGCTTAAAAAGATTTCAGTAATTTAGGAGCTACCTGAAGTGTTTCGCTCCGTCATTGACATTTGTTGTTGTTTGTCGTGCCGTGATATGTCACAGATGATAGGGTTTAGGCGGATGTGCTATTGGTAGAAATCGTTTGTTCTCGGCTCTAACACTTGAAACTCCGTCTTTTAGCTGTTACGTCCAAAGTCTGTAAGAGAATGAATAGACAATCAGTGGTACAGTTGCTCTTTTCTCACCGTGGTTTGAAGTGCACAAGTAGGCCAAGCAGAAGGAATTGTTCTGTACGTTTTGTCTCTGGTAATGTAAGGGTTGTACAGTCTAATAGCACAGATGGTTGTATGGTTATCACATCCGTGTTTGGTCTCTACCTTTAACAAAAAGAAACACAGTTTTGAGGCATTGTTCAATAGCAAGAAAACAAAAGACAGGCCGTTTATATTATTTCTAGGCCATTTAAACGTATCGACATTAGAAGGCGTTACAACGTTATTTTTAAGTCGTCGACGTTTAGAGGGAGAAAAAGCGTATAAAAGTATTTCGAGTGTTTTAAGGTAAATGTCTTAAGGTTTTCTTTTGTTTGATCTCCCAGCCAAAGACCTCACTCGACATTCACTTTGGTCATTGATTCTCATTTCCTTAACATATGTTATCTGTATGTGTACTGAAACGGAATTTACCCGTAACTGGTATAAACTATTGTTTGTAATGTCCTTTTTTGCCTTTGGCTTATTTTGACTTAAGAACAAAACGACACACAAGAGATAAATCCAGTGTAGGATTAGATAACAAACGTAATTTTGTGCTTATAATAAATACAATTTAGCATCAATGGAGTATGTTTTCTATGCTCTTTTACAGCATAATTAGTCTAAACTTGCTTCAGTGACTTTAGAAGTGGTGATAGTAACATGAAAAGCCTTCCTGGATAACAACAGCTTATGGTTTGGTTGATATCTGTAGCACGTTACCAATGTATGGCCGTGGTGATATTCGTAGTATGTTACAATGTATGGACAGGTTGCTATCCGTAGCACGTGTACAATATAATACCGGGATGTTATCCGTAGCATGTTTACTATGTTTGACCAGGGGCTATCCGTAGCGCTTATACAATTCATGACCGGAATGTTATCCGTATCACGTGTTTACATTGCCGGGGTGTTATCAGTAGCACGTTTACGATAAATTGCCGGGATGTTATCCATAGCACGTTTACGATAAATTGCCGGGGTGTTATCCGTAGCACGTTTACGATAAATTGCCGGGATGTTATCTGTAGCACGTTTACGATAAATTGCCGGGATGTTATCCGTAGCACGTTTACGATAAATTACCGGGATTTTATCCGTAGCACGTTTATGATAAATTGCCGGGATGTTATCCGTAGCACGTTTACGATAATTTGCCAGTGTGTTACCCGTAGCACGTTTACAATATATGACTTGGCATCTTCCTTCAGCTTTTGATTGATCCTTGATCCATTTTCGCCTGAATTTATCGATGTTGGTAAGTTATCTCAATTACAGCATAAGCATGGGTTCATTTGACTGGGTTTCTGCACTTTTCTTCGATGCATTTTGTTTCGTTTTTACACTCACGACTCTTAGTTTGTAAACATTTCGTAGTTTTATATAATGGTTTGCGCAGATGGCCTTTGAAATATACTTAATCACAATAACCGGTCACATTAATTTACAATTGTGTCTAACGAAATTTTGCTTGAAAAAAAAAAACCGGAATCCACGAAAGGATTATTATATTTTAGTGTGGTTTTGAACTGAAACAGAATATAGGTTAAATTTTGTAATTTTTCTCTTTGCATGCCCGATATCTTCATTCTAGGGCTGAATTTAATATCACGCTTGTAAAAGTTTATTTCAACACTTTACTTTGTCTGATTTCTGTTAATTACTTGTATTATCTAGGAATGGTTGCATTTCCTTTTTTTCCCCTAGATTAGATATCGTTTTTGTTCTGTTGTGCACTTCAACAGTCTTACTCTTTCTTTCGCTCACACACCATCTGTACCAGCTCTGTGTAATTTATATTTGTCCAAATATTGTGATGTACTCTGCTCGGCGAACGCAATCATTTTTGTCAACAGACAGCATGATTTCACAGTTTTAGTCTTATTTTACCTTGCACTTAATTGGTTTGTTGGTACACTATACTAAATTCTCCTATGATTTTTTTTTGTAGTGGTGTCAGTTGTAACATATTTTTCGCCGCCTTTCTAATCTCAATTCACAATCATTAACGGCCACTGTAGGACAATGGCCGTACAATGTTAAGGCTATGTTAGCGTTTTACTTACGTTAAAGCCAAGACTGTTTTGTTATCAACCATGTTGTGTATTGTGATATTTGAAAATTAAATGAAAATATATATTTTTACTTATCATCATGGAAATATAGTTATATTAAATTTGGTAGACCAGTTATAACTTACTTACATTACTCATATCTTTATCCTTTCATTCTTTCAAACCTACACGCTAAATTTGTTTTTATCTACATAAATAAAATATTATGATAAACGCAAATATAGTCAATAATTTGATTTCTGTTTTTAATTTTTCTTTGCACAGAATTACTTACGTCGAGACGTCAAGCAGCACAGCCCCTGGTGACAACATGTAAGTACAGGCACTCTAATCACGGGTTGTGGGATTTGTTAGAAACCAAAATCCTAATCATGCACGGAATGTAAGATTTGTTATATTTTTTCAGACTAACCACGGAATGTGAGATTTGTTAGTTTCCAGCATCCTAATCACGGGTTGTGAAATTCGTTAGATATCCGCATCCTAATCACGGAATTTGAGATTTGTCATAGGAACCGGCATCCTAATCACGGAATTTGATATTTGTCATAGATATCCGAATCCTAATCACGGAATTTGAGATTTGTCATAGGTATACCGGCATCCTAATCACGGAATTTGAGATTTGTCATAGGTATACCGGCATCCTAATCACGAAATTTGAGATTTGTCATAGATCCCGGCATCCTAATCACGGAATTTGAGATTTGTCATAGGTCCCGTCATCCTAATCACGGAATTAGAGATTTGTCATAGGTATACCCGAATCCTAATCACTGAATTTGAGATTTGTCATAGATACCCGAATCCTAATCACGGAATTTGAGATTTGTCATAGGTACCGGCATCCTAATCACGGAATTTGAGATTTGTCATAGGTAAACCGGCATCCTAATCACGGAATTTAAGATTTTTTTAAAACGGAATCCTGACGGGTTGGGAGATTTGTTTAATAAGTACCGGCACTATAATCACGGGTTGGGAGATTTGTTTCGTGCCGGAATCCTAATCACGGAATGTGATATTTTTTAGGTATCGCGACTCTATTCATGGAATGTGATATTTTTTAGGTATCGCGACTCTATTCACGGAATGTGATATTTTGTAAAAAACGAAATCCTGACGGTTCGTTAGATGTGTTAAATACCGGCTCTCTAATCACGGGTAGTGAGATTAAAAAAAAAAACGGATTTCTATAATCACGGAAAGTGAGATTTGTTAGGTACCTTCACCCTTATCACGGAATGTGAGGTTTGTTTGGTACCAGCAAAATCACGGAATGTGAGATCTGTTTGGTACCGGCATCCTATAGATACGAAATGTAAGATGATTTTGGTGCCGGAATTCTAATCACGGAATGCAAGATTTGTTAGGAATCCTAATCACGGTTTGTGAGATCTGTTAGGTACTGGGCCATTATCACCAGTTGTGAGATCTGTTTGATTCTGTAAGACTTATTTATCTAGAGGCTCTTGATATAGCGTGTACATTGTGCCGCCAACAGTGAAACCAATAGAATAATAATAGAGTTTATTTGGACTAGTCGTTCAGTTCCATTGAATATTAACTTGACACTGCATCAGTTATAAAACATTGGATTGAAACCTCAATAGCTTTTCCAGTCATGCGGAATAACCATCTTATTTCGCCGGTTATTTTCCAATTTCATGCTAGCTCATTGTAGATTTTCTCTGTGAGGCGATTCCTTCCCCCGAAGCGGTAAAACACGGGTAGACAATAACTAGGGACTGTAAATTGATGATATATGGCTGTGAAGCGATCGACTGTGTGTAATGGGAGTTTAGTTAAACCCAGCTAGGACTTTGTAATAAGCAATCCACAACAAACACCAAGCATCGTGTTTGATTAATTCGATATTGTGGCCAGCATGTAAATTTTCCCTTTCTCTCAATCAAGCGCTGGTGTATGGAACACGCAGAACCCCGAAGGGCCGACCAGACATATGTATTGTTCTCCCATTCATTTGTCAGTAATTATACGGCGCTGAGTTGAATCGCTCTAGGTTTTGTTGAGTTGCTAATAACGTCTATGCAGGCAAATAGTGTGCATAGATGTAAGTGATGTTGATGATAGATCACCTGAAGGTGTGTGTAATACCTGGCAAATCAATAGAATAGCAATCTAACCACCATACCTGTGTACACACAATTCTAACACGGTATTCCATCATTGCCTGTAGTACCGAAATACTGCCTCTAGAGACGTGATGTAGGGTACAGAAATAACAAGCTTTGGAAAACACGACCGAATGGGTTTGGATAACTAATAAATAAACTAATCAGTAAACCCATCCACAATTAGAGATTTGTAATTGTATAAGATTCATCATTTACATACCTGGACAAAGAAACATTACTTGACTACACTATTCGGGTATTTTACTTAACTACACCATTCATATATTTTACTTAACTACACTATTCGGGTATTTTGGACACAAGATCAAAAACGTTATATATGAACTTGAAAAGCCAATATAATAAGCAAATAAACAAAAACTTATAAAAACCAATATATATTTTTATAAAGAGTAATCACACTGGTAGAGGGATATCGACTACTTAAAGCCGATAAATAATCTCATATTCTGGATAAAATCTCAGAGACAAGTTTCTAGATATACCTGAATCTATCATTATCCTTAGCTTATACAGCTATGCGTTAATTTCTTGTTCTAGTGATACTCTTCATTTCTCGCCATTTACCAGTTTTTACCTTTTCTCGACACGCTTGTAGATAATCCATAACAACTCGAGATTAAGATGTATCCAGAAACTTTATTTAGAACATGAAATGATGCACCGATTTTCATTAGTCGATATCCCTGTGGCAGTGTGATTACTCTGTTCAAAAATATAATTATAGTTTACTCGTTAAAATTGTTAATTATTAGTATGTTAAATCTAATTGGATAACGACTGTTAAACTGACGGTATGACGAGCTCGATAGCCTGTGTATACCAGCTGAAATTACCTCTGATTTTGGATGTCCTGATGGTTTCATATATATTTATTTTTCACAGTACCTAGTCGTTACATTAGTTTTACAGGTGATCAAGATTGTTCAGGGTGGTGACGTTAAACGACAAGCAAATGACAATCATGTATCATGTTTTGCAGTCTCGGAAGATCCAGTCGACTTGGAAGATCCAGTCGACATGGAAGAGTCAGTCGACATGGAAGAGGAAAACCCAACACATCTATGAGAGAAAAAAAACACAATAGATTTTAGATCTTCCAAAATATAAAAAACTAAGATATATTCCTGCTGCTTGGCGCTATAGTTCCACCATTCTTATTTTCCAACTATCTTAATTTATAAGAATTCTCTTTTGTCTTTGCTAATAATAAATTATAGCTCTTGATTCGATAGCTGAAACATTGATGTCTTTTCTATGGTGTTTATAGACCTTGTTTAAGGTTGACTAATGGGCTTTCAGTTCGTCTTTATACTGATGTCTCTTTGACTGATCTGGACTGGCGTAGTTTCGCGTCCCGTTACCGGGCCGAAGGTCACTAAACATCTCAATCTGATGGAGTCAATGTGATAGTTTCTGACGTTTGTGACGATTTGTTACCAGCTTAGCTCCCACAGTTACTGGACCGTGCTAGTGGAAATGGACTTTGCGGCCTTCCATAATTTGCCTAGTGAAAACTGTGTAATTTGCCCTGTCAACTGTTTTCCACTTGGCAATCCCTCCCGATGTCAGCGAGTCAAATAAACGGTTTTTCAGTGTCTATTATGAGATAATAGAAGCCATGATATGATGAGGTTGTTTCTCTAGAGAACACAACCAGTTGACATGGAAGCTACCCAATTCCACCTAAACTCGTTCACATGTGAAATCGGAAAAATGGCATCTCGTTGGCTGCAGGAATCAGCGATTGTCGGAATTGTCTTTTGCTATCGTTAAAGGTTCACTGGAGGCGCCGTTTTGCGTGGTCTTAAACGATCATTTTAACACACCATCTGACACAGTTACAGTTCTGAAGCATTCATGTTTAAGTTTACAATTAACAACCAACTTTGCCTTGGTTTCAGCGTGTTTTTTTTTACCTACGCCCAAAACCACGATGAAAGTCCTTGCGTTTGGAAATCACGTCAAGTTATTAACTATTTTGATGAACTATGCTATGCTTAGTCAAATGTTTAATTTGTAGGTGAACACAAAAGTCAAGGTCAGTTGTTATAACGGCGCTACCTTGTGTCTATTTAGTCAGTAGATATAAAAATGTATCCGTGAAGATAACATGGAACAAAACAATTATTCTATTAACTTGACAGTTACGTTCAGAGTGTACGATCCATTAAGTCGTCAATGTGGCAGTCTATAATTTGTGATTATTCGTATTAATTACGTCTGCTTTCTTTAATAACTGGTCCCACAAATGCGTATGTTTTGATACGGTCTGTTAAAAGGTTTCCCCCAAACGACAGCTTGCTGTGCCCCCTGTTATTTGACTACAATACAACGCTTGTCATTACTGTGGTGTCTGTCGTTACTCACACGGGTCTCGTTAAAAAGTTTCTCTTAGAATCCGATATCTGGCAAATTCTAACAAATCGTCTATCCTCTTAAAATCCTATCATTAATTGATCTGTCTTAAGACGGCTAATTGAACCATCCGGCAACTGTTTAAAAACTAGTATCAAATTTCTTATAATTTCGGCGCGTAAAAATCCTTTGGGAAGGACAAACCCCACGGCTACTTAGTCGGAGAGAAATTGTTCCAACAGAGGGGTCCGTCATACTGGGACAATCTGATTTTCCTCTGTAAACGTGGTGAGAACGTTCTCGCCATCAGATCTTCGTCCGCAGAATGCTGTTTGTTAACGTTTAACTAGTTTAAAGAATTTATAATAAAATTTTCTCAACTCAATGCTGCACCGAAACGTTATTCGATGTTCTTTTTTTTAATATGATGATGATTTATAAGATAATTTTCCTCTTCACACTATCAGTTTTGACGTGCAGCTCAATTCGTGGAAGCCATTAGTGGGGTCTAATGCAATAATGAATATCACTTTTACATAACAATTTCCCCAAATCTGCTCGGCTTACTTTTCTGTAATGAAACGCCATTGTTGTTAAAATCTCGTGCTAGTTAACGTGATCAATCATGTGGTTATTGATCTAATGCATGTTTTATATTTGATTGTGTGTGTTAACTTTCTGAATATATGAAACCCAAGTACATGTTGAGACTACAAACCTATGTTTTGCCGTAGTACTAATGAGTGTGATTAAGGTGTGTTATCTACCTGGGACAGGTAACTATTAGCCAGCTGACTTCACCTGATAAAGAAATCCCATTCTCGGTAAATGTTCTTTAAAAGAATGGAAACTCGATTCATTGGCTAACATGCATTCCTACATGACAAGTTTGTGGTGGAGAAGGCGTCTATGTTGTGCTTAACAAGAACAACCCATTGAGGGGCTAATCAGTGGAGGTAGAATACGATCACAGAATACCTGGCGTATGAATACAATATAAACCTAATCATGGCCAGGTGACACAAAACTGATAAGCTCTCTTTAATTAACTACTTTCCTCTGAATTTCCGCTTAATCCTTGCTTTTATTCATCCCTCTTGTTAATGGTATCAATAGAGTATAGCACGCATAAAACTATAATAGGCTTATTGCTGTAATACATGCATAGCTTGTGATTGATAGTCAACAAATAATAACTTAGAACACAATAGGGATTTTAACATAGCATAATGGCTGATTGTTCTCCGGCAAATTAGTTTGGTATTAATTTCCATTTATGGGAAAACTTTTGTTTATATAACAGCGCAATTGCTTGTAATAAAATTGCCTAAAGCGAATATCCGAACGAGTTAACAGTTTTATTGAACCTTATAAGCATTAGTCCTAATTAAATATCGCATATCTCTGGTTTGTGTTGTAATGCTATGTTCTGTTACCAAAACAATGATCTAAGTATAGAATTATTAAAGAAGCGTCAATTTGTTGGTGGTCAGAGTGGTGGGTTTCAGAATGGGAACATCATAATGCGAATGAATTTAAAGGCTAAGAAGCCTAAATGTTAAATGAACAGTTTTGAACAGTTAATGTGGTATTATCCTATGTCAATATCCAATACATGCTTCACAGCCTAAGGTAAATGAGCCATTATGTATAGTTGTAGATGAACGGTTATAATGCTTGTTTGCTGAACTTTCTGGACTTGCTGGAGGTTTCCAAATTATAATTATTAGTTATTTGTTTTAGTAATTATTATTTTATACGAATTACCATCAATTGACCTTGTCCTGTAGTTTTGTTTTCTTCGGGTTTTTTAAAAACGTTAACCTTTTGGCGGTATGTACAGAGCAAAATCGTGGTTTTACATTATAGATGCCCATCATTTTCCTCGATCTCCTTTAGCACGACGTGAACAAGCAGTAAGTATACCTCTCGGCATATGTCCATAGATATGCCCTGAGCATTTTGAGAACAACGCAAATGAACAAAAATCTGATGCAGGGTGCCTGGCACGAATCAATGTTGGTAGACCCCAAGCGACTTCAAAGTTACATGATTTCATATGTCCATGGCAATCAAGTAGAATATTTAATAAAAGAACATTGACTCTAATGTGCTGAACATGGCCTGGATATGCTAAGAAAGATGTTATATCTGCCCACAACAATGTATCTATCTTGCCAGAAACTTGTGACCCAAATAATACAGATTTATGTTCTCTTAGCTCGATGACTAAGAGCTCTGAGAAGTTTGGGAATTCCGCCGTATAGTGATTTTCACGGAGTTTGTTTTCCACAAACATTTTAACGAATTAGCCATCTAACAGGTAGCTCGTGGGGAAATGTTTTGATAGTTGAGGGTTTGAACTACATGCTTCTTTTAACTACTTTACGCTCTGGGATTCGTTTTGAGACGAACTTCAAAAGAATATCTGAAACAACTAATTCTGATTCTTTAAACATCCACATCTCTCGCTGTAGCGAAACATTTAAAGTACAGGTCGATATCGGTTAACTGCTGACTGTTTCACTCGGTGATCATTGCAATTTGCAGACAGTTTATACCAAAAGGCATTCAGTTATATAGGTTAATAACGTTTACAATTGCTGGGTGTAGGCTATAACAGTGATTTAGATCGACTACTAAAGTGGTATACTAATCTGATTGACATATGACATACGTTTAACAACTAGTGTTGTACTAATTTGCCTCAGAATACGATTGTTACTATTATTGGTAAATAAACGTAAGTATATTCAGTTTTGAAACAAATACATTATATAGGAATTTAGAACATCGCTACACACTTAAAGGAGAAAAAATATATTTTACAACTAATACAGTAATTGCTTTGTTTTGCGCTTGATTTATCCAAGGAAACCACATAGGCTACCAATGATAATCACGTATAGTGTATGATTGTTAATTGTTTCGATTTATATCTGACGTTATATATTCACTCTTGTCGAGGTTTTGGTGAATGCTATCTAATCAATTGTTAACAAGCAATAACTAATTTCTGGCTGAATTCTTTATTTTCATGTGTGTTATATTCACCAGATGATATGCATTCCCGTTCTATTTGTTTAAGACCAATTATTGCAATAACCTTATCATTGTTTTGAAAATAAATTTACTGTGGCTTGTGAAAATACAGTATCCTAGGCATGTTCGATTTTTGCAGCAATCAGCGAATCGTTCCTGAGGTCCGCGTCTTTCAGAAAGAGTCGTACCAGAGCCTTGTCGTCTTTGATGAGTTCTCAATTCGGGATGAAAGCACAGCCTGTAATCAGGAAGAGTTGGGAAGGGTCTGACGGAGACGGCGAGGTGTTTGAGTCCCGGAGAACCCCTCCTAACAGCGGCAGACCTTCGCCACAAGTTCGCCGTAAAGGATCGGTAAGTGTATGATTACATCAATAAAAACAAGAAATATCAGAACGAAGGATGACGCCGTAAGATAATATCTGGGTGATGTAGAATAGGTAGAATGTGATCTTCCTTATACGTGTTGTATTCCAAAGAATCTTTAACAGATAGCGAAGATGTACGAATCAAATACACACTGATGTGCCTTTGAATTTTTAAGGGAAATTTAAGGGAATGCTTAAACATATGAAAGAAGGACATGGTTAGGGACCGACGGGAAGTCAGTCCTATTTATGATTTGTTTGAGAAGAGCAGAAACTACAAGCTGACGATAAAAGTCATATAAAACCTTTTATCAAGTTCGCAAAATCCAATAAGCTTCAAAACTTCGATGGCCATACATTCCTAGGAGAACAGTTACCTGGCTGTGGTTAGGTATATGGCAGGTATATGTGTTTCGTAAGTGGCTTTCTCTCGTTTCCATCGAACACCATTCACATTTATAAGCGACATTTTTTGGGGGGGCGATGTTAAACAGGTATATAAATGAATAAATCACACACCTTTTGTCTTCTTATTAATTTAACTATATTTAAAGTATATAGATTCTGTCAGTATCACTGATGACACTGGGCGGAACTCCTCGATCATAGTGTTCGAACGGTGCAGACTCATTGTCTTCTGATGGCAGGTACACCGCCGTCGTAAGTGAAATATCCTTGAGTATGACGAACAATCAAACTTAAACTGTTGTATATCATTGACACTCTCACTCAGTTTTAGTCGGTGTAGAAATCTCTTCAGCATATATAGGTAGCCTTTTTCACAACCAACCAACGAATCTGAGCTATACAATGATATGTTATCTGGACACCCATGACGAATACCCGTTAATTCCAATATTCACTCGATTATAACACAACAGTTTCATGTTGACATCCATGTTAAGATCTATTTTTTGTGCCTTTTCGTGAAAGAGTTGTACTCTATAATTTACCAATTATTCTATTTGGTCTGGTAGGCTTCGGTTCAGTTGCTTTGATTATATAGCCGTCCAAATTGAGATGTGCTTAAACACACACTTCCATTGAGGCTCCTTTTCCGTTTGTTCACTGTAATTAATACCTAGTTTTTTTTTATCTCTCGCCTGAATAGTGTCGATAACCATTGTGGGTTATCGGACACATCTACCCTGCCCAGGGTCTGCCCTAATGGCTACCTCTCCCGCCCTCACTATTCTCCACCCTCGTAAGTCAAACGCCCTGCCCCTCCCCAAAACCTCGCACTATATACACTTCGAACAAATCGATAGATATGGATCTGAAGATGTTTGTTGAGCGTCACGCAAATTACGGGATTTTTTCGTAATTATAGATTGTATAGAAATGTCAGTGCAGCTTAATTGTTTCGTATTATTGTGACAATTTAACGTAAACATTAACAATTAGAGTATATATGAAACGACTAGAATGAAACAGGCAGTTAGAGCGGAGTAACTGTAAACCTTGATACAATGAAATGTTTCGTTGGCAGCAACACTTCTTTTGACTTCTTTACAAGAAGAACATAAATGCCAAAGATTGTCCCGATAGTGGTTCCCAAGTGAATCAGTATTGGCTTTTGAGTATATATGTTTATATAGTCATGACGAACAAATGTAATGAATGAAGGCTATCATGTCAACTTGTTAAGGCTAGAAGTGTCAGAGCTAGAAGACATGTTTGCTGAAAGCATTTTGCCCGAAGTCAAAGGTAGAAAAGACGTTTGTTGAAAGCTTTTTTCCATTGAGTACTGATAGCCAAGTACTGTTTAGCCACAATAGGTATAAAGATGACTTTAGCGATTTCTGCATTTTGGGCAAGTTAATTGGATAAAGGGTTGTCGTGAAAGTCATCAATCTGCGGCAAACACCTGTTGCTATGCGATTTGAAATTATATGACAGTTTTTTCTAGACATAAAAATGACAAAAATTTGCCTTTGTTACGCAAAACAATATAAACGGAATAGGGGTTGACTCTTCTTTTCAAATCTATTTGTTCTTCCCAAAGCTGTATTAACCCTTCGGTATTTGTTTATCTTAAATTTTGTTGTTTGCTTTTTTTGTTTTCTCGTTTAAAGCTACAGTTGTCTTCTCAGGACGCCCGGTTGATGCCTCCACCCGCAGGGCTAGTCATGAGGAAGAAATCACGGTCGGGAAGCCGGGAGACCAGCCCTGGGTAAGACACTGTACACCATGCATCCCAAAGTACATTGTTAAGTAACACAATTGTTGAGTACAGGTACACCAAACAAAGACTAGCGCTTACAGAACGTTGTATGCATCTTTAACGTATATAGCATTCTGACGTGTTGTGTAATTATGGACACTTTTAAGTAACTTTTCATTAACATCACGAAAGACGTTGGTTTTAAATATAACACATTCCAATACAAAAATCCAGGTTATCTTATACTTTACAAAGTGCCTTACGACAACATACATATAGGGTTAGAAAGTTACGTTACGTGAATCTTGGTTGTTCGTATATCTAACGGTATTTAACCTTTGTGTGACATTTTGTAAAAGGGACCCTTTCTTATATCGAAACAATTTTGGAATATCATATATAATAGGGATTGTATCCAAACAGGAGGATTCAGTTCAGTTTAGACCACCCCGGCTCGAATTCACCAATGGTAGAGACCGTGTCTTGGAGGCTCAAGCAACTTCTAAAAGTGAAAAGCTCCTACAGCCGTGTTTGTTTGTTTATTAAATTTGTGTTTACCGTCCTATTCAAGGATATTTCACTAATATGACATTTTCTAAGATGGAAAATAGAGAAGAAACATCCCAGCAGGCGACAATAGGGAGGAAACATCCCAACAGGCCAAAATAGGGAGGAAACATCCCAGCAGGCCAAAATAGGGAGGAAACATCCCAGCAGGCCGAAATAGGGAGGAAACATCCCAGCAGGCCAAAATAGGGAGGAAACATCCCAGAAGGCCGAAATGGGGAGGAATCATCCCAGCAGGCCAAAATAGGGAGGAAAGCTAAACATGTTTTTATCATAAACCTTTATGTTAAGAGAAATCATTTCACTATTTACTATTCTCTTCTGTTTTACGCCATTTTTTAGCAGTTTGGTGATTATGTTTTGGGCGATTGGCAGTATTTTTAGCAGTTTGGTAATGTTTTGGGTGATTGATAGTATTTTTAGCAGTTTGGTTATGTATTTGGGGATTGGCAGTATTGTCGTATATTACCATCCCTCACTATCATGTCAGTAATAATGACTGTGTGTCTCCGAGGCATGTAGCACAGCTATCATTATGGCGTAACCTTCTATTCACCTGTCGTTCTATCAAACCTCATAAAGTTAGGTTGCGTATGTCAATGTGTTACTGTATCTTTCCGTGGTTTCTTTCACAAAACAAAGGGGCATTTGGCGTTACACAAAACAAAGCGGTAGTTGGCGTTACACAATCTAGCGTGTACCAGCGGTCAAGAGAAATGTATATCCTGGGGCTATGAGAATGTCCCGTACTGTCCGCCCGTAGTCCATCTCATTGCATGTTCTGTCAGCTAGCTTACATTGTCCTCGGTGTTTTGTGCCGCCAAACGGCAGCTCGTGCCCTTAAGCCAGCAATCAGTCATCCACAAAACGGTTACGGGGCCGTTGACTGATAGCTGGGGGAAGCAAGTTTCCTAATAAAGGTTGTGATCAGACAGATTATAGCGATCAGTATGCTCCCTAAGGGGACAGACTGCGGCCCTACAGGGGAGTTTGGGTAGACCAGCACCTCGCACTGGATCACTATCTATCAAGTTCTAGCATCAAACAGCCCTGCTCAATATGACCATTGGTTATCAGTGGGCAGATGGTAATCGCTACTCACTCTGTCGCCAACCACTGGGCTCCGACAAACAAATCCGCTTCCAAATCACCCCTCAGCAATCGCTCTCTAACAGGTGTGTCTCAAACTGGTTGTACATTTGTGGATTAGTGACATAGGTGGCTGTTCTTGTTGGTTGGGTGGCCAGGTAAAAGTAACTGTTCTTATATTTACCTTATATATATAAAATGACATTGTCTTGGACTTTTCATAAAATGAGACCACCCTTAGGCGTTTGTTTGAAATCTGATCCAATCTGATAAGGGTAACAACCCGAATACAGGCCGATCACGGGCCTGGATAAGTTGTCATTACTGACAAGTGTATACCACGGATTTGTCCACATCGAGATAATTCTGAGCAATGTAACATACATAGACATGAGAATTATAACAGATTACTGCAAATTGTGTTAAGTGCATTAGAGTAGTTGTCAAAGAACTCACAACAAATAAGTCATAATGCTATAGCCGTATCCAATGCCCCGAGTTTCTAAAAAAACGTTATCTTTTAAAATCCTGAATATTTTTGGTCTCTTTAAGGAAGAAGAATTACCTAATTTTTGAAGTACTTAATAATTATTTGTGCAATCTGGTTATGCAATCTCAAATCTATTTTTTCGATGTTTGTTACAGAACGCCATTAACTGTAACACTTTTACATGTAATATCTACTATTTATTAAGAAACCAATTAAACATAATCCGGTACTGTGTCCGGGGTTTAAATTTCCTTTTCTATATTGAGCTTTCCTAAAGTATGGTCATGTTCAAATGTTTTCTATTTTTTTTTTCCAGAAGTGCCCAGTTTTCCCGCTCTGGATCAGACCCAAGCCTCCGATCAACTTCTGCCAAGACCAGTCTAAACTGACCAAAGAATTATCGATTTCATTAAAACTGTTTTAATTATTATTAAGTGAAATATACCGATTAAAATATGGCGCGATGAGAAGCTATATCGTGACGTCAGGCTTGGTGGGAGACCGCGTATGTTAAGATTTAATACGCAATAAAAACTTAATGTGACCTGACTGGCTAAAAGTCGAGGTCACATTTCTGATCGGAAGACACGTTTATGACATTCGGCTCTTTACCGATGTTTCTGGTTTCCTTCTAATGAAGTGATGGGTGTTGGGCTTTTAAAAAGACAGGTGTAGCGCAGAAGTTCGGCACTTGTTGGTCAGTGTGGGATCTCACCTGTGTGTTAAGTAATGGCGGTATCTTGACAGCTGGTAAAATGAATGGTCATCATGATATTAAATGGCTTTTCACATTTCGTTGGCGATTTTCCTTGTTTTTTTTAAATTTTATCCTTGAAATTGTCAACTTAAAATAATTCCGCTTTAATGTAGAAAAACTATTTTTTGTTTTTGATTATGAAATGTTCGAATTATTTCTATGTTGTTCACAGTGATGTTGATTTTGTTCATGACTTTATTGGCTGAAATGTTGATTCAAGTATGCGATGAATTAACGCAAAGGCGTATATTTTTCTACTTGTTCCAACGTACAGGTGTATATATATTCTGTATTATAAATAAATTAATCGATAAGAAATCGTTTTAAACGTTTTAAAGGTTAATTCATTTGAAAGGCCTATTTCTATATTTAGAATCAAATGTTAGTTTTAGTTTTCGAATTTCTCTGATGGATTGATAATTAACACTCACTGTTTGCAATATTCTATAATTAATTTGTCTTCTTGATAGTGTAATAAATATATATTTCGGATGTGTTTGTTTTTTAAATTTTGTTTTATACAGCTGGTATTTTTCTTCTTCTTTTAAATATCATTTTCCATAAACAAAATTTGTAAAGTTGAATTTATTGTTTCTACAATGTTGTTCAGATGTAATTCACCAACAGGACGTTTGTGAAAGCCAAACATTAAACTGGGAAATAGACAGGGTACTGTACACTGTGATGAGATAGTTGGCCTCTATCTTGGAATCGAACCTCAGCATTCGGGTAAATTAGAACAGTAAAAGCAATAGGAGTTGGAAAAAATCTAATATATAAGGCGGTGCATTGTTGTAGATTTTGTCGACAAAACGTTTGGAGAAATCACAATCCAAAGAAGACAATGTACAAGTCCCCAGAACCATTTCAAAGTTGGCATAGTGCCGGCTGAGTTATATCTACTGTCAATCAAAATTAAATTATAAAACTTAAAATCACCGAAGAGTTTTTACACAATAAGTGTGTTCTGAAGAGAGACAAGTCATTGCCAGACAGTCTGCCTCACCGGAAATGAACTGATCTTCTTAGAGAGATAAAAACTAATGATAAAAATAGTTTTGAAAGCACGTTATGCAATGAGTCTGTTCAACAGTGCCTATGGAAATCAGTGAGCCGCCATCGACTGCCAAATGCTGTCAAGACGTATAAACCTCCACGGATCTACTGTTATTGTGTACAATCTGTAGCTCTAAAAGACGACCAACATTTAGCTGTCTTGAGGCTTGAAAGCTGTGGGGTGAGCGGCGAAGAATCGACTTTAAGCGTCGTTCTAACGGCCCTATACACCCATTCGAGATAATCACTAATTGTAAACTATTGGCGGCGCCAAGAATGGTGAACGACTACCGGGCACTTATCAGATCATAGTAACAGCGGGATGTCTGAGTAAAATCTCTGTCACTGGTTATTAGATGATATCTTCTCAACCGAATGGGCGTCAACAGTTTTATAAAGTGACGGCTGTTATTGGTGGCCCCCGCCGCTTCATGACAACATATCTCACAGACTACACACGAACACAGCAACACTGTCCGATATGATATAGAAATGATCCAATTGCTGACGTGTGCAGCTCGTGTTATACAACACGGGGCAGACACAGTTCCGTGTCATTACCTTGTTGTTAAGAAACTGTAACAGTCAGCATCTGTCTTCGAATTTCTTTCCTACCCAATTCAGCACTTTTTACGATAAATTGATAGCTAACAAAATGATGTCTCCCCTTGTTTGTTAGTGGGCCTGTCGATCTTGATAACAATTTCTTGTTGGTGTTTGAATTCAATGCCAATTATTCTTCAGGGCGTTCTGACCTTAGGGGCAACGCGAAGTCGATTTGTTATGGTGTCTTGTACAGTAAATTTGTTCGTTATGCCTGTTTGCACCCTGTATTTTGTTGATGATATTGATGTGCTTTATTTCATTCACCCACAGGGTAGCACATCGTAGTAGGGATGTAATATCCTCAAACAAACTCGGGCGCATTGTCTTTAAAACTACTCCTTACTATCGATCGAAAATCATTAATTTTTGTTGACCAATTGTAAAACCAGTACAAAAGCAGAAAAAAGCGTTTACAATTCTATTCCCTGGAACATTCTCAAAAGTTCTATACCCATGGAAAAACAGTTATGCGCCACCCCAGTTTTTAATTATTATAAACAAAAATTAACGATTTTCCACTCTGTTGCCGGTAAATTGTGGGAGGAGTTATCTTCAAATTCTGTGTTGGATCTTGATCCGTGGTATATCTAGGCTTACGTTCTAATGACGTACACTCGATGGCTGTGGTCGATGTTTAATACAATGAGTTGCCGTTGTGAACATGTGTACAAATTTTCACCCGCGGGAAACTAAAGGGTTACAAAGTCAATATAGCGCCATTGTCGTTTTTTGGTGATGACAATTGAGGGCTGGTATATTAACAACAGAAGGCTATTGTTGACGTCTGTATCTGGTTATCCATCTGCCCCATCCTCCAGTGTGTGACACCTAGGATCTGCTGAGGCGGTATCTGGTGTCACTCATGGTGATATGCGGAGTCTTCTTCTTGTAGTGTGGACATGATGGGGTCTCGCTGCCTGATTTTCTCACCCAAAATGTACTGTGCTATTGGATAAGTGTGTACGTCTTACAATACCTTTGCGGTTCAGATGTCGCTTGAGGTATGGCAGATCGTGGAATATCCTTCACATTATTGGTAACTTGATGTTTTCGTCGAAGTGTAGCAATCACAGAATGATGAACACCAGCTTGTCGACCAATGGCTCTACACGACAATCCAGCGCTTATCTTTTCGGGCGTTTGTCTTTTCGTTTTTTCTCCATCTCTCTCCCTCACTGAGTCTCCTTCGTGAGACGAACCTCCATCAACGTATCCTGATAACATGTAGAAATGCTAGGGACAAGTAAGGCTGTGCACGTCCAACTTGATTTGGGCATCACGTGATTTTGCAGCATTGCACGCGCAAACCAGGTATTGTCCATCTATGTGATGGCAATCAATATGTTGTGATTGGCCCATTGATTTATCTAAATCCAACTAAAATGCCAAAAAGAAGTACATTTTATTTGTGGGTTATAATATCAGGTGGAACTTCATTTTCCCAAGTGTATATTTAGACCGACCGACACAAAGACTCATTAAAAACCAAAGGCTAAGAATGTAAGGTTGAATGTAACAGTGTAGAAGTTTGTACCAAATAAGTTGGTAGTCTGTAAGATTGGTATATGTCGGTGAAAGGGCCAGATTTGACATTGATTCGTGTTCTAGTTGAACATTACTGTCATCCTGACAACTGAAATGAAAGCCTAGAATTGTTTTTATCTTTAAAGTAATTACCATAGGAAACAGTTCATAAACCAGGCGCCGTTATTCTACAGTGTCCCCAGTTTGTTTTTGTATTGTTTAAGCTTCCCGTGTCAGAAATAATTTCCTCCCGTAGAAAGAAACTCTACACGTTTAAATGGTGTAATGATACAGCTAGACCCCCATGCCGCCTAAATGGCCCTCCCTTCTCTTTTACAATATGGTGTTTGGGTTTATCTACAAGCCGTCACAGTGGTTGTGTTGTGGGTAAGGAATACAATGCGCATGTTTGTGAAAACAGTCTAGTAGCGTTCAGGAGCGCCAGTCTAATTATATGGTACCTACAGCAACAGATCAATGACTCGCTCATTTTCTCTTCTCTTCGATTATTGTCTCCATATCTTTGTCTTTTCACGGTTTGATGAGTTTACTCGATGGTCGGGATTGTAGGAGGGGGCTGATCAGCTTTTGTGAACACAGACCTTTAGTAGATCGTGTTGATGTTACATAGAGATATAAACACTTGTATTGTCCCTGTAAGCTATCACCTATTACTGTTAAGGTAGTTCCCCGCCCGTGAACACCGCCTTCCTACCCTCGCTCGGACTCAGACTGCCAGCAATTGCCTTGGGTATAGGTGGCGCCAACTCGAGTGATCAGAGACCATGTTCGATGCATTTGATCTAGATTAGATCAGGATTGAAAACAAGTGATATTACCACAGAAACCTATCAAGTATTGTCAAGAGACTGTTACATACCCTCCAGATATTCACCGCTTTGTTAAATATGATAATTTGAGTGTGGCTCGTCATGTTCAAGGATCACCAAAGGCGCCCGAATCCTTAACTTCCGACCTGCATATTATCTATCTGCTAAGATCGGGATGGACCGGTCGAGCGGACCACACACGAACACCTACCTATAGTCTAATATTACCCGTTTGTTTCCAGACAGAATATAAACGAAAACCCTCTCATGATTCATGTTCAACGCTTTACTATCCTTATAAGTGTATATGGCCGGCCAAAATGGCAATATTGGACAGAAGTATTATCGGTCTGAAGGATCGTGTTATCTGGTTGCAGATCAATTCGCGGAACAATATAACCACACCTTCATACTATCGTCTAGAAATTTATCTACAAAACATTTGTGGAGCAACTTTAATTTAGTATCTTTGGTATCCAACGAAAATGAGTCACGCAGCTATGTATTTTATTTATATGGGAAAATATAACATACAAAATGAAAAAAATCTTTACCGTTCCCTGCAGTTTGATCTTATTAAGATAATTCTAATAGGGATAAGAGAGTCGGGGATTTAAGTCGAAATACGTTTTTGCGGTGAGCTAGGTGTTGAATTTTGAACACAGAATGAAACACTTCTATATATATTCCACAGCAATCATCGAGTCATTGACAGACGAGAGGGAAATCCTCGACAAATGTCGAACACCCCCTGTATGTTTGCTTGTAGCTTCAAAACAATTTTAGGAACGTGTGCGTTATGACGGAGGTACGTGTTTAACTCCTGATGTCAGATGCTCCTCTAGCCTATACCTCTCAAACAAAAACGGGTGCCAGCGTAACAGATCTTAAAATACCCTGAGCATGTTAGGCGGTGTAGCTGTCTGACTCTCCTTGGCGAATGATTAGGTTAGAGTGGGGGGGGGGGGGGGGGGGCCCATCAAA